>VXBN01015402.1:197469-271216 GCA_013397395.1 Sinosuthora webbiana | reverse complement strand
TTTTTTTTTTTTTTTGCATTCAATTGGCTTCTAGGTCATTGCATGAGTGATGACTGAAGCTACCAGCAGTAAGTCAGGAGGCACTCCTCTGTCCTTGCTTGTCTTCATTTCAACATTAGCATTATCTTTTGAAGCAAATGGCAACTCCCTAGCAGGGTTGTTTATTGTGTACTTACAAAAACATCTGCACATTGTTCTTCAATATGCCCGTAAGAGATACAGTGCTGTGTTTCTGGCACACTGTCTTTATTTAGTTGAAGAAGTATAAAATGCAGGTCTAGTGTGGACCACCAAGGACAGCTGGTGTGTGTGTTTGTGGGGCTTTGTCTGTGTTGTGGATTTATCTGTGTAGCTTGTTGTTGTTTGTTTTACCAGAGTATGTTACTGCAGCATGCTTTCCACTGGCCACGTGATGCCCAGGGGATACCTGTGTAATATGGAGTTGGTTTACAGGGCTGCACTGAATTGCACCTGTCTAGATTCTAGTACTAGTTATCTTTCTGACACTGAAAAAAATATAATCTGTTAGAGCTATTAAGAAAGTGGAGAATTACTTCAGCCAAAATATGAAGCTTTTGGAATATGCCTAAAGCTTACAAGTAAGACTGTTTTATTATTTTCAGAAATAGCTTTCCTCATTTTTTCTTCTCCGTTTTCCAATTCATAAAGGGATACCTCCCAGTTGCTTGTTGGGGGCTTCCATTGGGTACTCAGTCCTTTGTGTGTTTGTTTTTTAAGGAAGGAATCACAAAAGTGGATTTTATAATATAATTTCTTTGTAAACTCTTTAATTATTTTAAGTGATGAGCAAAGTTTTCTACACAATGTAATTAAAAAATAGGTGGAGATTCTGGAAAGGCATCTGTGTATTCAGTGGATCTCATAGAGCTTCACGTGAATTTCACTGGCTTGCTCTGCCTTGCAACCTTTAGCTAAGGGACAAATTTTTGAGTTACATTTGAGTAGAGTAATAAAGGTTGAGGTAATCTTTAATGGGAACTAAACTGCTAGTGAAATAAACTTCTGGGAGGAGGTAATTGCTGATCTTTCATTGCATCATGTGTTATCCAACAACTCTATTATTTGCTGTTGTCCATTATTCTGGAATCTTTTTCTGTTTACTTCATGATAAGATGAACATTTCCCTCTCGAAAGAAACCAGACAAACTCAAAACTTGGGTTTATTTCACAGCATGCAGAGTATTTGTCAAGGGTTTATATGTATTGCAAGTTAATCTAAATAATTTTTGACAAGTCAAAAATTGTATTCACTACAAGGAGAGAAAATGGCACTATATATAATCAAAACATCACAGTAGGGTATGAGGACAGCTTATAGTTGTACAGTAAATAAATTTATTTTATTGTAAATGAAATTCACAGTACACTATCTCTATCTGAACTGAGTTTTCCACTCAAGTTACTTTGTAAGGATTAAATTAAATTCCTTCCAGGGTACATGCTTTCAGAGATTGTAACAGTTCCTGGTTTGAAATATACCATGACTTTCTTAACAGTGAAAGAAAAAGTTCAAAAGACAGTTTTCCACCTCATTGCTTCTTTTCATAGAAGTACTCGTACTTCAAGTGTGGGATTTTATTGAATACAAATTGAAGTGAACGTATGTCAGAATGGAAATTGCAAAATCAAGTGGTGCTGTACTTTGCTCTTTGCAAGTGAGGAGAAATGTTGTCACCACTGTGATTATTGAGAACTCAGGCAGAAGGCTTGTGAGATTTGAGTAATGGCTGCATTTAAAGTAATATGAATGAATAGTCCTTCCTCTACACAAGTCCTTTCTAGTGTATGAGTTTTACTTGCTGCAGAAGTAGCAGACTCAGTTGTGACCTTCTGTCTGACCTTTCACAGGAAAAATGGGAAGCTTCGGGAAGATGCAAATCTCTAGCTCTCTACTCCTAGAGATGACCAGATTTGCTTTGTCATTGTTAAGAGAAGTGGAAATAAATATAAATACTGTTGTAGGCCATCTAAGGATACTTAGATGTAGTGGGTTTCTGTTTCCTTCTCTTATGTAACATACTCCAGAGAGTAATAGGATCTTTAAACCTGAATTTCTTTTTGTTGCTTTCATTCAAGAGCTATCTCACATTCTAAATGGCACAGGATGCCAATATTTTATTAATTGATTGAGCAAAGGCAGAGATGTCTGCAGGAATTTTCCCAGTGTTTTGAAGACATCTATTCCTGTGTAGAGTAGAAGGAATATCAGAATGAATCATAAGTCATTCCTATCTGAAAGTACAGAGCAGAGCTCAGGAAGAGGTTGAAAAAGTACTCAAACAAATTGTAAAGTGCTTTAATCTTTGTTTCTAAAAGTAATGTACAGGATTAAATAAAAAACAAACAAACCCCTTTTCACAATGCTTTTATGAAGCTCAGTACACAGTATTTTGGAGGAAAAGACAAAAGATCCATGCTATGAGTACTTTTGCTATTATTATTTTATTTGTTATTATTATTTATTTGTTTAAAAAATAAAGTAAAAATCCAAGACTGTTCACGTGTATGTGCATATTTTTAGTTTGTAACATAACTCTCATTTTGCTAACCTCCAATAGGAAAAGATTAGAGACAAAATTTTTTTGAATCTCAGAACCCTTATTCCTGGCAGAAATAAGCCCTGTCTTTGGCAGATCCCAGAGAAACTTGCACTTTAGACTGAGTTTTCTTGGGTATATGTATCCTAAGGTAATGTTTACTTCTTTTTTAATTTTCTATGTGATGTTATTGCAGTGGCTGATAGAAAGATTAATGGATTTTATTCCTGGAAAAGTAAAGAACTAATAAACAATCTGATATGCTTTTTAAGTTTTGAGGCCTGTCCTTCTTGAGTGTTGGACAACTTCTTGCTCCTCAGAATAGTTTCCCAAAAATTGATGTAGTCATTGAATTCTCTTCAGGTTTAGCCAAATGTTACCTAGTTTTTTGGAATGTAGAGTTGAAGTGGCTGCACAATCACAGGATTTCTTCATCTTTGATTCTTTGTGGGTTTTAATGCTCCTCTGAAGGTTGTGGTTCATCTTGCAAATAATTTCTGGAAAACTTATATAATAGATTTTCCTTTTCCTAAAATGGATAAAAGTGTATGAAGCAGCAACAGATAATATTAGCTGGGGCTTAGTACAGTTGTTCTGTTTCTTTAAAGAAGATTTTTAATTGTTTGGTATGCAAACCTAACATCTCCCAGGCCATAAAATGGTATCTAGAGAGAACACTGAACCTTTAAAACCGATTGAATGCATGGGGGTTTTTATGGCATTTGCCACTGGTTTGAGCGGTGTATTGGTGGTGTTGGGCCAGTTAAGCCTTCCTTATCTTCTTCTTTTCTTCTTTTCCTTTTCCCTCTTTGTCTATAAATAACAGAAAATTTAGAACTAAAAATCTCTGGTTATATGATATTGAACATCAGTTACTTCCAAATAAGTGATGTGTGAGGTCTACAATGTCTGTCTCAGTCTCACAGTCTGATTTTCTTGCATGTATCTCTTGCCCTACAAATTTAGATAGACATGGAGGCAATTGCCCTTGAGAATGTCTTAGAAAATTCTAGTTTCAGGACTGACCTCTTTTTCCTCATATGGAAAACAATGATTCATTTGGCTTAAAAAGTTCCCACCCAAATGAACTGATCTCATTCTTCAGGTGATCACTGATTCTCCTGGTGAGCTCTAGCTTACCATATATGGCAATCAGTGTAAAACCTTATAGGAAACAACCTGTGGCTGTGGCTTTGGCTTTTCTGGCTGCTCTGGCTGTAGAAGGGCTGGAAACCACACAGGAACTTCAGTTCCAGATTGGGCTGTGGTTTCAAATTCCTTTGTCATTGCAGCTTGGCATTGATGATTTCTTTTCACACTTCAAAAGGTTTTCTTGGTCTCCTTTTGCATTCACTCACACCTGTAAATTTTTCTGTTGTAATTTTTCTACAGACCTCAGTCATATTAATGGCCATAACTATCACTTAAAAAATTCTGTGGTTCCTTTGGATCTAGTTTCAATTCACAGGAGTAGCTAGAAAGTGATAAATTCCTGTTGCTGTAAATAAAAGACAAAGTCCATTATGAGATCAGAGCTCTTGTTTTGGAATTCCTATTCTGTATGAGAAACTTCTAATTTTTTTTTCCTAATTAATATTACATGGATCCAAAGGTTAATTTTATCAGTCTTTGTTATGCATCCAGATTCTTTATTTGTAGCTGGAATTTCTTGTAATGGTGTTTAGTTAGAGAAATCAGAAAAACTTTTACATCACAATAAAACATCACTATTTATTCTAAGTAATTATTCAAATGTTTACAATATTAAATTGCTCTCCTCATACCAATTCCATGGCAATTCAATGTTACTTTACAGTTGTGCAGGAGTGTTTGTTTTTGTTTCTTGCATGAATTTAGCATTTAAATGCAAAGCATTCTCTATCCCATGGTCAATTATTTTTCCTAATTCTATATAATTAAGCAAAAAAAAAAAAAAAAGTGATGATTATTCTCTTTAAACAATTCTATGCATTTTGTAGGAAAAAACCCCAGGGTGTTGTTTTTCCTTTGAGAAAAGTTTCTTACACGTTGATGTAACTTTGTAATGGTCATCTATTTCTTCTTTGAAAAACATCTTTTAATGTAACATCAGGGAAAAACTCAGAGCAGCCTCTGAGCTGTTGAAAAGCATGACTATAAATCTACAAGAGCATAATTTCCAGAAACCTTTTTCTTTATCAAGAGAACAAAAGAAAAAATGAATTAGGAAAATATATTCTCTGAAATTGCAAATGTTATGCATGGAAGACTTCGATGTATTTTCCTTTTTGTTGGTTAGTGATGCTATTTACAACAGTAAGAATAAAAAATAATCAGAAAGGTTATTTGTGCTTCTTTATTGGTGTACTCATAGCTGATTACATGAAATGACAGAATAAAGATAACAGTTTCCTTCCCCTAAGGAGCTCTTATTGTTTTTTTAACAAGATTGATGACAGATATGCTATCAGCTAAGTAATTAAAGCTTCCTTCAGAAGTGTGTAGAAACAAAACAAAACTATGAGCATCTAAGATAATTCCATATTTAATTTGGAAAAAAGCTACATCAGTGAACAACTTCCAATCAACTGGAGATAAAATACCTCAACAGAACTAAGTTGTTGACGAACTTTTTCTGAAAGTATGTTTGTACGGATTTTTTTACTAAATTAGGCTAATTAAGCAGGAGACAATGTATGCTTAATTTATGTGCAAGGCAATGCAATTACAATTTGTGTTTAATTTCTAAGAATATAAAGTATGACTGGTTAAGTTTTTAAGGCAGAAGCATACACATTTCAGTCATCAATGCTGTATGATGTATGTTATATAGCATAGTGTATGTTATTATATAACACAGTATATGTTATATATATACACTATATGTAATTATATGTAACGCTATAGTTTGCAAGAATTTTGTTGTTAAAGTACTAAGTCTCTGCTTTTTAGATACTCAGCCTAACATGTCTTTATAGTGGAGTTGCTAATTCCTTTCAAAAAGTTATTTCCACTGATGTTAGAGTGAGATTTAAAAAAAGGATCTAACTGTAGGAAATTGTATTTTCATTTGTAGAAAGAGGTTTTTTTAATGTGCATAAAACTTGAGGAAGGGTAGGTTTGGAACAAAAGAAGAATTTAGAAGCCTTTTTAAATTGTCTTTGGGTAACTATTTAGGAAGTCTGGAAGCATTTGTGTCAAAGCTCTGATATATATATATAGTACTATTTGATATTTTAATATGAACATAAAATTTATATTTTAGTGCTTCTCTGCCTTTTCCATTGTTCTATCATATAATACACAGTCTCTAAATTTCCCATGCAACATTGAAAATTAATGAACAGTTGAACAAATTGATGTTGTGGGTCACTTGTTATTTTCCATAATTAGCTCCTGACCAGGAAATCACGGTAGAAAAAACTGACAGCTTGCTGGCTCTATTGACATTCCCTGTTATTCACTCATTCTGGAATTATTTCCACATAGGACACTTAACATCTCTACTACACTTGCTTTGGAATCTAGAGATATGTGTGAGTTAAAAATTTGTAGTTTTGCCTTACAAGTTTTTTCAGCTTCTAACTTTTTTTCCCCAAACATACAGATTATGTGGGTTTATACTGATGTGGATTGGAAGTTAGAAATTCCTGCCTGGTATTACCCCTCTTTCAAAATCCAGTTTAGTTTTGCCCTTGTGAGTCTGCAGTCTGTCAGTGGTTTCTGGACTGTTCTTCTCTGAACTTTTTATCATACAGAATGAACTTTCTCACCATCTGAATTTCAGTGCCTCATAAATTTTATGAACAGCTAAAATGCATTTCTTCCACCTTTTATTATTTTATTTCTCTGTTGTTACTTATTTGATTTTGTGTCAGTTATGCTGTGCTGAAGAAAATTATATATTTATGTGTCCTATACTAATCAACATGGAAGTCTTTGCCTTGAAAATTCTGTACTGCTACATGTAGATAAGATGGTGTCTGTGGGTATTCAGCTTTCTCATTCTGTTTTCCCTCCTTGCTTAGACTAAAGGTGAAAGTATTTAGAAGTCAATGTTAGAAATAACATCAAAATCCATTTGCATCTGCAGATCAAATAAGGAGTTCATTAAATGTGCAGCCTTTCTTCCTGTAATCAAATTGCTGCTGCAGCAAGGCTTGATGCTCTCTGTGGTCTGAAAAAAGCAAGATGGCACTGTTTGAGATGAATTTAAATGTGAGATCAAAGCTAAGAAACAAAGAATACATATAAGTGATTTTTATTTTCTTTGTATGAAAATAACACTGGGGTTATTTAATACATTAGAAGGAAAAGTAGGAGTTAGGAACATGTGTTTCCAAATTGCATTGAAAAGATATTGTGACCTACTGAACAGAGAGAAATGTTAACATCTTTTAAGATCAGAAAAATGTTTTTCATGTGGCATTTAGAAGTCTGACAAGCTTTAATTCAAAATAAATAAACTTGAAAGAAACTCTTAAAGATATTTCCCCATGTTATAAAGCTTATTTTCTTTACATAATCCATATCAGATTGTCATTTCACTATTCAGAAAAATAAATCATATATATGTTACTTCTAATTGATAAGGAGTATTTAGAATCTAGTAGGAAATTTTCCTTGTTTAACAGGATTAGATGGGATCTTTGTGATTGGATTCCAAAATTACTAAATAAATTTACAATAGAAAATGTTTCTGTCAGTATTGCAAAAGATGTATAATCACTGTAAAAGTCTTATTTTATTAATCTGAAATATAGTAAGATCAATAGAAGAAAGATTTTACCAACTTTAGAAAATCATTACCATATTGTGACGGAGCGGTGCCTTTCCTGGGGCTTTCGCCCGCGTTTCCTGGCCAGCTCTGGCACTGACATCGCAAAAAGGTATGGTTCTGCATTTGGGAATACAGTTCCGATCCTGTGGGTCCTGGCCTTAGCAGAAGCGTGAACCATGTGAGAAATAAAGGGATGGAACTCCGGTGGGGAACTTCAACTGGGTTTTATTAAATGTACACAACTTCCTTTCACGCAGGAGTCAGCCTGCTGAAGCCGGGGGTTTTCACCCTAAATATAGGGGTGGGGAGTGGGGAGGATACAACTTGGAACCAATCCAGAACGGGAAGGGAGTGACCCTGAACTGAAATGACAAACTACAGAACAAATCATAAAACACAGGGGGAAGGGGAACCTGGGCCTCACCAATCACTCAAAGTCCTCACCAGAACTTTCTAGAGATTGGGGTGAGGCTTCAAAGTGACAGGCAGGACTCAGCTGTCACATAACCATGATGGGTTGATAAATAGCTGGGGCAAACCATTATGGGACAATATGTGGACATATAGGAGAAACCATTCCAAACCAATTAGAGACAATCAGATATATATAAAACTGGGAGAACTTCAAAACACACTACTACACCATATTTTTGTTTTGTCATGGTAATTGATTTCATTTAGCAGTGTCGCAGACAACAGCGTTTCCTGGAATTATTTTTCTGATTCCAGTGTCTGTGTCAATGTAGGTCCTGTTCTTAACAAAAACTTCACTTTGCTGATGCAAAATTTCAAGTGATTTGTCTTGATTTCAGTAAGTTATTTCAGGAATCCTCTATTTTTACTGTCATACTTATCTCTTTACCATGAATGTGTCTTGCTTTAGTGCTTTTTGTTCACCTTTTGTGGGTTTCTTTGGTCCTGTCCCTGCCCCTTTCCACATTTATATATTTGTGTGATAAGGTACAGTAACCTCTACTAATCCATCTAAGGAGGCCAGCACAGTTCATAGCATGTGATCACGTAATATTTTAACTCTTTCATATATTAAACGCTTTGGGTTTTGGCAAAATATTAGTTTTTCAGTCCTTCAACTATCCTTCAATCTGTCCCCTGAACCTGCTCCAAGCTGCTGCCAGCATCTGTTGAATTCCAGAGTCCAGAATGATGGACCCTAGCTAGGGAGAATTCCCATGTCTAATGTGAATGCAACAGGACTTCTGTACCCCTGCTTCCTGGTTGTCTGCTAGACATATCTGGGGGTCTTTAATGTAATTCTCAGGTTGTCCAATATGTTCAGTGAAGTACATGTGAAGCACATACTTACACTCTTTAAAATCCACAAAGGGAGTCCAAGCTCTAAGACTCCACTGACCTGAACTGTTGGCAGGTAAAACAGAAAGCTGGAAAGGAGGAATTTCTAAGTATGGTCAGAGAGCAGAAAAAGTGTCTGATTCGGCTTTCATTTTAAAAGCAGTGTTGAAAGTTCAATTTCTTTTTAAGGAACTTCCTTTAATAAGAAACACTTTTACTTAGGATAGAATAAAACTGTTATCAAGGACAGAATCATGCAACAAAGATGACAGCATCCTAAATGCCTCAAGTTTAAATTCTAGTCTTCACTTTTAAAATAATGAGCAAGAACATACTGTTAACTTTTTTAACAGATAAGATCTATTTCTAATTTTTCTGCTTAAAGAACTCTACTTTAAGTTTATATATGTTTTGTTCCACTAACGATTCTTTAACATCAACAGTTGTGAAGGAAACACAAAAATCTAATGTTACTTTGGGATTTTTTCAGGTGTGTGTGCGTGCATGAAAACTATATAGCATACAAACCTGAGACTGCGATGGGTGGTAGTGAGGGGAAGAACAGTGATTTAATAAAAGAATAACAAATAAGAAAATACCACATTTTTTCTGGGTGAGTCATCTCATGGCAGACATCAAATAAACCTTGTGTTTCGTGTCCAAAGAAGATAACTTTTCTGATTCTCTAAATAGTTTGGTTATCTCTTACTGATAGAAGATTATTGTCTTGGAAAGATCTTAGAACCTGTTTTGTTTCCTTCTGGTATTTTCCTTTGCTTTATTAATAAAAGAGGAAATCCACCTGTGCCAAACAGTAGGCTGAAGGAAATTACCTGTATAAGAAACACTGAGACCGTTGGGATCATTGATCTACCCAAAACTTTATAAAGAAGCAGAAAATTAAACCAACTTAAAACTCCTACTTTTGTAGGGGCTTTGCTTTCCCTTCACCTGCTGATTTTCTGTAAACCTAGAGGACTGAGGAGTTTTTAAAAATGTGCAGTAATACTTGACGAAAAGGGATACAAATGTCTTTTGGCTTAATCTCACAGTGACTCTGAATAATTTAGTAGCCTTCTATATAATTTTTTTTCAGTGCTAAAAACAGCCTAGCACATTGTTTTTTCTACTTTTAAGACTGCTCTATTAGTACTTTGTTAGACATAATAATGTATGGGATCATGTTCTTGGTGTGTCAGCCTCATCAAAAATTCCTGAGGCCTGTTGCATTCAACAGAGAAAAGTTTTGCTATGTGAGGGATAATGGGCTGGAATTTACTTTGTCAGCTGTTGGATGCTGAAGTATCTTAGTTTTTACATGAATTTGGGTTATACGTAATTCTCTTGTTTGTCTATTTTTCCAGTTTGAGGATGACAACAATTTGTTTACCTGGCTCTGAAAATTTAAAATTTATTTTTGTTTGATTTCATTGTTTGTTGTTTTTAAGTGTTGCTGGAAGTGTTTGTCATCCTGTTCTTGGAAACTGAATGTAAACAAAACACACTGTGAGAGTAATGAGGCATTATTGCTATTTCCTAAATCTGCTGCTTTTCACAGAATAAAAACCAAAAAAAGTATCCTTATTCTATGAAACTGAAAAAAATTAGAAGAAAGAAAATAGCGAAAGTTGCAGAAAGAGCATTCAACTCTTTTATGACAAGTAAAGATATATTTAATAGGAAAAAATAAAGAAAATGCCTAAAAAGGCCTCTGCTAAAGCATGAATGATATAATTTGCCTTGAAAATAGATACAGACATCAAATTAGTGCTAAAATTATAAACTGATATGTTTAAGGATAAACTATTGAAGATCCTCCATGTTGGAGACATTTATTTCTCCCAGTAATTCTTGTAATATTTGCTAGAATGAATTTAGCCTTTGTTGGTAGTAGAGGGAATATTATGGTTTTATACTTCAGTGCAGTAACGTTTACTACCTTTCTGAAGTGAAGTTCTTAAATCACCATGCATGCAAACAATTATGCTGTAATAAAAGGTCTACCACAGTGCCTTAAATAGTCTCAAATTTCATATTATGAATTATATATATTTAGCTATTATGAATTATAAATGTTTAACCATTTGTATTTACTATATAAATATAACAACATTTTTTCATATGGAGAAAACAATTCCACTTGTCTGAAGAATTATTGTTTTAATTCTTGTTAAGTGGGTTTGGACGAGTTTACATCAACTATTCTTGCAGTAATGTCCCTTCTCTTTACCTGCAGGCTTATCTCTTATGTACTTCTAGACATCCATGTCTAGATAGCTATAATGGGTCAGCCATGTACCTTAATGATAACAGAACAGGGAAATGGTTTCAGCCAGAAATATGCAAGAGACATCCTTCTTAGGCAACACTGTTAAAACAGTGTTGTCTAAAAGGTGAAAGCAACTCAGCTGACTCTGGGTTTAGATGAAGATGTGGAAGGAGAAGAACCCACAAGAAAAGATCCAGGTTGGTTCTAAATGGATATAAAGTCATTGTCTCTATTGTAGAATCTCAATTTGAAAATAGTCAGTTGTTTAAAAAACTCCCTTTTAAAAGAGAATAAGTGGTGAAATAACAAGTAGTTTGTGAAATATTGATTGCTTTTGACAAAAGAATGGCAAGGAATGTCAATGAAATTGATATGGTATGTCACGTAGGAAAAGGGGGGTTGCTTCATCCGTCTTGTGATTTAGGAATGGTACTCTCCAATTTAGTACTTCCACTGAGACTCTTCAAACTATGCTGCCTCTTGCTTACTCCTTCCCCTCCTGCTGTGGCAGGCTGGAAAGGAGAACTGGAGGCACAGAAGGTGAAAATCACAGGTTGAGATTAGAACAGTTTACTGGAAACAATAAGGGCAAATGATTCACGTGTGACTGCTCGGAACCAGCATTACCCACTGCTCCCTTCTGGTATCTGAAGGGGGTTTGTAGGGGAGCTGGAGAGGGATTCTTCTTCAGGAACTGCAGAGGCAGGACAAGGAGTAATGGGTACAAATTGAGAGAGGGGACATTTAGGTTAGATGTTAGGAAGAAATGCTTTTCTGTGCAGGTGGTGAGGCACTGGAACAGGTTGCCCAGAGAAGTTGTGGATATCCCAACACTGGAAGCATTCAAGGCCAGGTTGGATGGGGCTCTGAGCAACCTGGTCCTAGTGGAAGGTGTCCCTGCCCATGGGAGATGGGGTTGGGACTAGGTGACTGACCTTTAAGGTCCGTTTCAATCTCTAAACATTCCATGATTCTGTGATTTTTCAGTAGAACTGGCAGAATTACTATAATATAAAAAGGAAGTTTTGTGAGAATAATGTTTGGTCTAAACGACTGAGTATTTTTACACTGTGAACAGATAAAATAAACAGGTTTTTCTGAAATGTTTGAGCAGTCCATCCACAACATTTTATGAAATAAATTTACTATTACACATGCCAAAGTCCAGATCTGGTAGACTGCTTTTCAGGAAATGGAATAGTCAGGATTCTATCTCCATCTTCAACAATGCCTACGTATTTAAGGCACATGATGAAAGTTCTGCAGCTCTTTCTGTCAGTACATTTGTCAGTGCTGTGTGTGATGTAGTGATTGCAGATGTTTGTGAATTCTATGTAAAGTGATTCCCTTGTTTAAAAGAATCTATTCTGTAATACCTGTTCTATGTGATAATCACATAGGAAATCTGTAATTTTTTTTCATTCATTTTTGAACTGGTTATCTTATGGTGCAAGTAACTCAAGTAAACATATTCAAGGACATTTTGTAATTCCAGAGGCGTGCAGGTTTTCTGAAGTACAGTTTGTATACATAAAATATCATTCTTACTTTTCTGGCTCCACTGTGAATCTTCTTTTTTTCCCCCCCTAGCTGTTTAGCTTTATTAGGATTGCCAATATTTTAAGACCACTTAAAAAGGTGTGGTGTTTAATTTTGTTTCTATTAAGAAGTGTATTTTTATAGATAGTAAAGATCCCCAGTGTCAATTATCCACTCATTATACACCAAAGTGAAATTTAAACTGCTAATTTTCTTCCATATAAACCAGAGTTGTCTTTCACAATTTTTAGTTTTCTTCTACTTTCATACAGTAGTCCCATTAAATTCATAGAAGTGTGACTAGATATTTTGCCCTAAGGTAAAGATATAGCTTTAGTTCTTTTCTTTTTTACTTTGAAAAATATTACAGAGTTTGAAAATAAAACAACCCGCATAGAAACAAACAAGAAAAAAAGACCTAAAAGTATTGTAAAAGATTTTGACAATAGTGTTTCTAATCTGGGGTCAATTTGAGAAAATCCATTTCATGTTTTCTCAAATTGTCTGAGACTCTTCAAATGCCACATCTGACAAAAACAGAATATGTCAAGAAGATACTCAGATTATTTGATAAAGAAGTTAACATAACAGAAGACTTTGCAAACCTAATAATCAGTCTGGTCCAATGATAGAATGGAAAATGTTTTTAAAAAAATTTAAAATGAAAGGTGATGGTGATTGTCCCTTTGTCATACCAAGTGTTTTTCACTTATTTTGCAAAAACAAACTTTGATGCTTTTTTTTCACTGGGTATAATAGACTCATTTGCATGTGCAAAATGAGCACTCAAACAATAGAACTACACTCAGAAAACGCTGTATCAAATCTTCACCTCTACTGAGAGTAACACAGACAAAGCTTATTTTTCATCTGGTCATATTGCTTGGGAATAACTGGCTAGACAGAAGCAAAACTTGCTGAGGTGAAGTTTCTGTTTCTCCTAATCTCCAAGCACAAATTGTACAAGTAGTTGTAGTCCTTTTCCACTTTTTCTGGTGTTCAGACTCTTCCAGTGGTTTCTAATCTGTATGAAAGGACAGATAGCCATAGCAGTGCTTCCACAAAACCTCTTTTCCACAAAACCTCTTAAGTCTCTTAATTGTCCTGTTTTCACTTCTTCCTTTCTCCCTTATCTTTCTTCTAGTCTTTTTTTTTTTTTTTTTTTTTCTCCCCAGAGGATTCAAGTCTTGAATAAGAAATGAAACATGCTGTATTTTAAATCATTGACTGTTCTGTAGTTCTGATGTTCAAATGTAAGAGAAAGGATTGGTATCCAGCAGTCATTCCATTCTCAGGTCTGAGAGAAGCACCAAATTTAAATGCTGAGTACAATGTGTGGACCGCTGCTTTGGATGTCATTGACTGTGCATCACATCATCCCAAAGGAAAGATAGCTGTCTCTGGAAGAGACAGAAAGAAGGGGTATGAGTGTTATTTACTACGGAAAAAAGACAGACTATAAGTTAATGGAGGGCTGTGAAAGTTATGTCCTAATAGAAGCTCCTTTCTAGGGTCTTTGGTGTTTGGCATACAATAAAGCTATCAATTTTTCTTTCTAGCTTCAGTTTTGGAAGGTAACTGATCTACAAAGATATCCCCCCATGCTTTACTGGATATATTTTAATTTTTATGGATTATTTGAATTTGTTTTGTGGAATTTGATTTTTGTCTGCTTGGCTATAGGTCAGCACAGCATTAAGTCAAGTACTTTTCAGGAAACGCAAGAGTAAAATGTCAGTTTTCCAAGTATTTATCACTAGATTTTGGAAGCATAATAGTAGATCTACATTTCCAACTCAATCACAATTAATTTAATTTGGTGCTTTCCAGACTTTGGGGAATTTGCATTTAATGAGGAGTTTAGTGAATCTGGGTAACATTTGAATGCTAGGAGGCATCATTCTGGTATGATTTCTTTCTGCCGGTGTAGATGAAAATGATTAATGATTTATTGTATAAATGTCTTGGTAGGGTAGTACATTACAACTGGTATTACATGGTTTCTGTTTGGGTTTTGTAGTAAATAAAATTATTTAAATGCAATTGATAGTTTAGAAAAACTATTTCTTACAGTAATGAAATTTTTGAATAAAGGGCTATTTAGGTGAGTCTCATATGTGTTCTTCCTGAAGAAAATATGGTGATATAAGAGCACCTAGCTGTGTGTTGCAATTTGTTTGAGACTGACTTTGGATGTTGACTGGTTCAATGGAATAAGTTGTGTTTGTGGATTTTCTGTATTCGACAATTTTGAAGTTGACACCCTAGATGTTCATCACAGTGTCTTTAAAAGTTATGATGGTGTAGGCATATATCAGCTTGATAGAAGTATAATACTGATTTGATGGAGCAAATCAGTGATAAAAAACAGGCTTATGGTGTAGATGTTGGAAGTGTGTCTCACAGGCTTAGTGAAGGTTTGGTGATTCAGCTGTTTTAAATATCTTCTTTGTCATATCAGTGTATTTTGGGATTGTCTCAGTATATTATATATTGATTACTAGAAGTTTATTCTTAAAGGATTATTGGGGGTTAAGTAAAAACCTGTGTGTCTGGACTTGACTGTGAACATTTTGTCTTGTACTCATGAGCACTCCTGGTAGGTCACGATGCCATCATTGTCTGGGAATCTGGTGCACGTGCTGGCGGTGGCATTCTTGCTGCCTTGAGGGGTGAAAAATTGGGTTATAATGCATAACTTTGCAGGAAAGATTGTATGTACCCTGGAGAAAATTTACTCTTTTGTTTATGAGAGAATGTCCTTAAGGATGGCTTTGATGATCTAATAATTTTATAAAGGGGTTCCCGTAACGACATGTTAGTGGGCTTGCTGGTCTAGATAACATATTAATAGACCTGTGGTTGGAAAAGGAGAAGAAGGATTCCTTTTTTTATTTTTAAATTTATTTTTTCCCCCGGACTTTATGGAGAAGTGATTTAACTCTGATCGTGAAGTTAAATAATTATGTAGGTCTTTCTTCTTTGAAGTAAGTTTATAGTAGGAACTGTCAGAGAGTAGCCTGCCAGCCTTGTTAATGCAGTCTTAGTGATTCAGTTACCATACCTTGTACTCTGTTTGCAGGTTTAATGTCTGTGTTTTGGGTGTTAAAACGTGCATAGATTTCTTTTGGGTCAGAGACAAGAGACAAGTGTGCATTTTGTTGAACACTTTCGTTTCTTAATGCAAAGGACCCAGGTATGATTACTTTTTCTACTGTATGTCCACTATTTTTTTGTGGAGGGGATTGTCATGATGGACAATTCTGCTTAACTGATGGAGGAATGATTTTTTAAAAAAATGTAGTCAATGAAAAAAATCTAATTCATCAATGTGTTGTTTAGACGCTTCTTAGAGCCCCATTTGCAGATTCAGAGTTCTCGTATAGTGGTAATTTAGTTAAGCTGATAATGGAAAACTTAAATGGTTTTTTTTTTCATTTGTGGAACAGTGATAGTTTTGTTAGTGATGTTTCTCCTCACTCAGTCATCCTGGTGTTGAGATTGTTATTGTCATTGCCTTTAAAGTCTGGTGCTGAATGGTTGATACTGCACAATTCTGCTATTGGCTAAATTGAAGTGTTTCCACAGGTCTTGGGATTGCTTGCTCTCTGTGAAGTTGTTGGAATTTATATTTCTTCTTCTACTTGGTATTCTCTAGTTAGGTTGAGGAGGTGCTTCTGAGTATTTTCTAAATTTTATTGATATTTGCATATTGATATGCATGGTTTTAAAATGCCAATTTCTATCAGATGCTAAGATACAAAGCAGTAGTCCCAACATATATCAATGTGAAGGTCATCTTTCCTTTCAAGAAGTACTGAAATAGTCAGAAAATCTTTGTTTTTACCCTCATCTTCACCTTATAGTCAAAGCTTAAAATTAGCGTTGAAAAAGTAATTGGTATTGAGCAGCTTGTAGGTTCTTAGGAATTGACAGGTATGGCATTAGTTTGAGGCGTAAAGAGACCACAGTCTTTGAAAAATGCATCCTTTTAGTAATGTTATGAATGCAATTCTTGGCAGATTTCGACAGCAAGTTAAATAGCTATGGCCTTTCTAATAGTGTCACTGTAGTCAAAAGGTTTTAAGGGAATATGAGACAATTTGATCAATGAAAAGGTCGAAGAAGAGGTGCATTGGGTGGAAAATTTTAGGCTTTTTTTTTTAGTATCACTTGAATGAAAATTAACACATAATTTTAGAGATTGACTTGAGCGGTAAGAGTGCTATGAAGTTAAATATGCTGTAATTGCTTCTTACTGGTGAAATTTTGATTTATTATACCCATTAAGGAAATATTCTTGTTCTTCTATTCTTTACATTCTTTTTTTACCACTGGTATGGGAACCAGAGGTTGAGGTAGTTAAAAATTTGCGTGAAGGCATTATTGGCAAATGCCCCATTTTAAACGTGTTGCTATGAATTAATGAATTTTAAGACTTAAAAGGGAAACCATGTTTCTTACAGTGCTTCTTAAAATACAGCAGCTAGTGAGTTGCCTGTCCTTTGCTAGAACTAATCTCTGATTTGGGATAAGGTCATGTCTGGAATTATTAATTCAGGAAGATCTAGAAGAATCTCAGTGACAATGTGTAAATATTAAATTTTACTTAGGAAATGAAGGATTGAAATACAGCAAAATATATGCTTAAATAACATGATGAAATTGAACTGTCTTTGTGTAGTTTGCTTTAAAAACTCCATGGTTTTTATAGTTTCACAAGAAATAACATTGACATTCATATCTTCTAGTATCCATGTGAGTAGTAATTTTCAATCATTTCACTTTTTAAGTATCATTCCCCTATTTGAGTGCACTGTTGCAACTGAGCAAGTGACTATCTGTATATAAGCCGAGGAGTGCAAAGCTGCTGTGGTGGGCACCTTTGGAAGGTGGATAAATCAGGCCAGTTTCAAATTTGAGCGCCCCTTTGCTTGGCTGATGTTCATTAGCCATACAGTTTGTGCTAATGGTTAGCTCTTGCTCATTATTAATCATTATCACTAAGTGATATTCCAGCAGATGGTTCTTAACGAGTATCCCACATGAGCTGTGCAGGTACAGCCCCACCAGTGGATGCCAGGTCCTCAGTGCTGATGGATGTGGTTTGCACTGGCCTCACCTGATGAGGCTGAAAGTAGTAGAGGGGAGAGATTCTGCTTCTGCTGAATGAGGTTCACAAGGTACACAAGAGAATTCCACAAAGACAGGATTTATCTGAAATGGTATATTCAGAGAATGAATGGGTTTTGGGCTGGTTGGCCGAAAACATGGAATAATAAAAAAGATATTTTGTGTTTCCAAAGATATCATGGTGCAGTGTCAAAATTTCCGTGCCTATCTCCACTGTAGTATAGTTCACACAAGCTCAGACTCTGAGAAGAAAAATAACTATGTACTCAGAAGAGCAAAGAGAGATGGTATTTAGAGTTTTGACATCTGGTCTTGCCTTCAGCTGTTCAAGGCTCTAAATGTAAAGCTTTGGCATTAAATTATTTCCTGCTTTTCTTTGTTGCATTGCTTAAGTTTGAATGCTTTGTATTGCTTTGTTGAATGCTTAAGTTATCTAATACTTTTTCTTCCAGAGAAAATGATTTTAGATTATTGGCATCTTCTTTATAGCAGGAAAGGGTTTGCTTTTTGTTATTTTGTTTGCTTTTTTCTTTTTATTGTTGTTTTGTTACATAAAAATCAGGCACTGGATTAAAGTTGGGATTTTCAGCCACAAAATCAAGTTTTCTCAAAGGAAAACTATTTTCTAAAAATGACGTACAATCTTAATATTTACACATCTTCTTGTGTTCATAATTTAAAAATAAAAGGAAATAATTTAAAGTTGTCAGTAGTAAAATGAGCATAAAATTACTTTGTAGCATGAGAATACACTTATTTATAAGGAAGCAGTATATTTACAATTATCAAATTATTTCTACACAAGGATATAAATGCATTTTATATAATAAATTGGCATGGGAAGTAACATGATATCAGTTCTCATCTAAGTTCAGAACATGCCAATTCCCTCCTAGGCTTGAACAAATATTACATGAATGAGGGCTCTTGTAAAATGTTATGTTTTGAAATGGATTTCATTAAGGGTTTCTAGCGATAATTTATTTTTTCCTATATGCCTATGCCTTTCCTCAAACTAAAAATTGATAGCTTATTTGCATATAAATAGATTTCACTATTTGCTGAGGCAGAGACCTAATACGTTTCCCTTTTTTTTTTTTTCATGGCCATTGTTAAATAAGGTAGAATATTGCAGTGATCAGCAGTCATGAATTGTAATAGTTTTCTTGGTCAAAACTCCTTAGAGTGCTTCACTTTTGTGAAGACCTCAGAGTTTAGATATCACTTACACTACCAAAACCATGATACATCTGTTGCTTCTATAAAAGTGTTTTTCATGCTGTCTCAGAAGTATTTACTGAGAGGTGCCAAAACTGGCCAGAACTGAGTGGCTGTTCTTAATTAGTACCTTGATTTGTTTTCTAGTTTGGTAGTATGTGGATATCTTTATAATGGAAACATCCCACTGTAAATGAACATATTGCAGTTGTCTTTTTTTCTGGATTATAGTGATCTCATGTTTTTAACCAGTTTTCTTTATGTTAGAGAGTTGCATTGAAGAGAAACCTCTCACGGTACCATTCTGATATACCTCAAAATAAATTAATTCTAGTTTTACTCCATTAAGTATGTATGAAACCAGAGATAACTCTAAGATTGACTTTTATTTACTTAAAGTAATGGTGAAGTAAGACCTGATGAAGTCAGTTCATGAAATCTAAAAACCCTTTTCAAAACAGACAAAGCTACATTCCAGATTCAGTTGTGTCCTTCAGGAAAAGAGTGGAAGAAATTGTTCTGTACCATAGAGTAACCCCAGACATGTATGTAAGAGTAAACTCCAGGTTTGTAGTTCACATGCCACTACTTGTTCAGTAGCTGCTACTTCAAAATGCTGCCTCTAAATGAAGCTCTGGCTTACAGTTGTTTAAAACGCTCTCAGAGAAAGATAAACTGAGTGATTCAACAAAACTAGTCAATGCTTCTTGGACAATAACGTTTTAATTTTCAGTGTCATCTACCTCTCACCAGGAAAAGTGAATGAGTTCTCTGTGTGTGTGTGTTTGTTCATGACTTAACCATGAAGGTGCTTTAAGTGGTTTTAACCTGTGTGCCTGCAAGTTATTTTGCCAGCAGAGGTCACTCAGGGTAAAGTGAACAATTGCTTCATCTTTTAAGGGAGACAGGAACTTCATTATGAACCGTGAGATGCATATTGAAAAGCACACGCCTTCAAAAGCACCCAGGCTACCTACACTTGCTCTTCCTTTCCTTCAAATCTTTGTTGCTTCATATACTGAGAATTTAAGATCCAGCATATCAGAAACCTGCAGTCTTACAGTGATCCATCTGGGAATATAGTCAGTAAAATGTTGCGCTGTATAAGGGTAGGGATTTTTTACTAAGATATATAAACCAACACAATAAATATGCAAACTTTATTTTACCACAAAGAGGTAGCTTTCTGTGTTACCCTAGCTTTTTGAGCAAAGTCTGATCTATTTATTAACTGTTTTGTTAACGGCTAGTAAGTACTAATGGTTACCTAGAATTTATATTACATGCTTTTTTTTTTGTCTCTGCCTGATCACTCTGTAAATGCTGTTCTCTTAACAGATTTTCTTGTTGTGTATATTTAATGATATCTAACACTTTTAGTTACAAATGTATTTTAAAATAGGTTTCCTTCCTGTCACTTGTTTTAAGGCAGGTTTTTGAGAAGGAGGATTTATTCCCTATGTAATATGAATACAGTGAGTTGTGCTGTGAGACTGAGAATGAAATGTAGCCTGCTGTGACGAAAGGGTACATGGCAGGATCTTTTTTTATTTGATAATGATGAGCAAGCAGAAAATGCCAATCATGCTGTCAGAGCTCAGGGACTCAGATATTTTTGAACTGAGTGAAAGTAGTTGGAAGGTGATATAAGTAGAAACTGATGTTGCTGTTGCATTCACTTTTCTAAATAGAATTTCCTTTAAAGACATAATCAAAATAAAAAATGAAGAATCAGAGTCGTAGTATATTGCAGCTGTCGTGAATGTTTTAAATATGGCGTGTCATTCCTGGAGGCCAATCAGAAAATGTGTCCAGTTCTCAGACCACCAACAAAAGCTCCATTATCATCTAGCTTAAAAAATGTATAGGGTTTTTAATATACCAGTATGACTGGTTAGGTGATTGTTTATGTCATTCTGAAGGGGTTTCTCGAACTATTTGACATCAGAATATTGTATGGTCCCTAGGTGAAATATAAAAAAAATTATTTCAATGTTATCAGTGGTACTCTTCGTGTTCTTTTTTCTTTAAATCCAAGTGCTTGGAGGCTAAAATCTAAGTGATTCCTTTGGGACATTCACAGGAGTCCACAGATTTTTAAGGTCATAGACAGTTGAGTAGAAAAATTAAGGAGGTAAGGAATAAAACTAATAAGCTTTTTTCTATGTGTCTTGTTTTTCTATAACTTGTAGAAACTTCACCCAATGTGAACAACTTCTGAATGTTTAAAGAAACATCTGGTATTAAGAGTTACTTTCTATTTCATTTAAACTTTAAGGAAAAGCCATAAAAGCTCTGTGAAAGAGCTTGATACAGGTGAGAGAACTTGTTTTCCCTTCTTTTGTCCTATTGCCTTTTTTACTTTGATGTCTTGGTTATAGTGTTCAAAATCTTTAAAGTTGCAACCAGTTGTAAAGGATGAAATTTTAAGAATTAGGACAGTAGAGCTTTGTACTCCTCTGTATCTGGTAAATGCGTCTGATATTCAAAGAAACAGAAGTGTTGTAGTTTTCAAGTAGTTAAATGGGAAATACTGGATTTAATTCCTATTTAAGAGTATATATGCAAATATATGCATGTATCAACAACAGTTTAGGCACTTCAGAGAAGAGTTAAAAGAAAGGGATTAAAGGTTTGGAAGCTAGAACATGAATGGGCTAGGATTGTATTCAGAAATATAATAGTGTGGTTACTGGTAAACCTGCATTTTTAAGTAAATTATAGTAAGAATTTTCCCATTTTTTACTATTGAAACAACTTCTTTTCCTTTTATATGTGACTCTGTATCCTTTCTTCTTGCATCCTTTTTGTTGCTGGTGAACATACAAATAATTTACATAAAAAATGCAAAGTAGTAACAGTTTCAGTTAGACTAGGCCCATAAAATTATATTGATTGATGTATATGTTTAATTGTATCCAGCTATGCTTCCACACACTGAAAGAACTAACTCTGTATGATACTTTAACATGTTCCAGACCCTAAAATTAAAACAATGAAGTATTTTATTTTCTTTAAGTGTTTTCCACCAGGGATTCAAGAGCCTCTTAGATTTTTAAGTCTGATTTTTCCTTTGTCTCCCCTTTAACACTCTGGATATAAAAGGGACTGTAATGACACCCCTAACTGTTCTAGTGCTTAAGTAATCAACAAGCTTAACTTGTTTTCAGAGAGAGTATTGTGGTTAAGTGGAAGCCTTTCAGCTTCTGGAATCTTTCTTCCACTGCTAGCAAAACCTTACTGTGTGAACAACTTAATCTTGCTTCTATGTTTCTAGAAAAGAGGGTATAAAACCCCTTTCTTACTGCTGTTCAGGAGCCTAAACCATAAAAATGTATTTTTTATTTCTACGTTTCCCCAGTAGTTTTGTCTGCATTCATCTAGAATTTAAGCATGCCTCTCTTGTGCCTTTATGATGACATAATTGGAGTAACCAGAGACCATATATGTATCTATTTACTCTCACAGCCTAAGCAGAGAATTGTGAACGATGTGCTTTGCAGCATGTTTAGAGGACTGACAAGTCAAGGCTCCAGTCAAAAATGGTTCTTCAGCATCTCGTTCATGTATGCCTCAGATCTTCCTAACCTAGGATATCCTCATAAGCTACAGATAGATCCCTTAGATGAGCGTATAAAGCTTGAAATGAGGAAGATTATTTGGTATAGCTACAAATTACAGAGTTATCCTTTGTAAAACAGAACAGCTCATTTACAGTCTTCAGCTTCTTATCAGTAGAAAATCTTAAAAAAATTAATCTTGACATGACAATCACGCAGATGATTTTTGTAGAGTCCTTGCCCAGAAGGGGAAAGAAAACTTGCACTCATTTTCTACCATACCATACCTACCCATATTCATGGGTAAATAAAAGTTCCTATGTTGCTCACTTTGGCAGCACATATACCAAAATTAGCCAACCAAAACCACTATGGTGAATTGGTGTTTCTCCCTGGTTACAACCTGAAACCTCTGCAGCTCCCCAGCCTTCATCTTTTCCCTGAGCATCTAATATTCTCACAGGTGTGGGAGAGCAAGGGACCCTCTTTGCTGGTGTGTTGGACCCTACATGGAACCCTCTCAGAAGGGGGGGACTTGAGTGGCAACATGCAGAACAGTGTCACTGATAGAAACCAGAGGGAGAGAAGGCTGGAATAGAGGGCAGCTTTGCTATAGGTGTCTTTAAAGAAAGGATTTATGACACTGAGTGCAGCAAGAACTTACCAAATTACACATTGGAAAAGATGTAGGTGATGTGTACAGATGTAGGGACTAAAGCAGTCTCTGAGAAGAGAGGGTCTGCTCAAATTCCTCATGTTTACTTAAGAGAAGCAGTTCATATTATTATTGTCCACTAATGTTTTTTGCACAAATTATCTGCCATGTTGAAGGAACGTTTGTGGCCCCAACTACATCCTAAAAAGAAAGGCTTCAGATTGAAATACTTAAAACTCTATTTTTTGCTTAGTTCTCCTGGTAAGACAACATATTGAGATTTTTTTTTTTTTTTTTGTAAAGACTTTTGTTATTTGGAACAGTTTGATATTCATTTTACTTAAAATATTCAGCAGTTTTTCCTGTAATACCTTTTAATAGTCCTGCAAATATTATTGTAGCTTTTCTTATCATAAGCAAAAATCAGATCATACAAGTTCAGTACAGTCTGGTATAGTCTCTTTTGTATATATTCCTATGCAATATTCTACTTTACTTCTTCATGTTTTATTAAAAACTAGATTAGTTACTATAAAGTCTTTGTTATTTTGAATCTTGTTTTTATCCAGTACATCACTGACAGAAGTATTAGAAGAATAAACCTCCTGCCTCTTAGATGTGAATGTATTATCTCCATTATGCATTCATTTTCTCATTTCTTGCTGCTGCATCAGAGTTTGGGGAAAGGAGGATGAGAATATATCAGAAACACCACTCTTCAGAAGTTCCCTATGAAATTGCACTTTATTGTATGTCCTCTAATATACTTTTTTTATGCCTCAGAATCCATTCACAGCAGATTTTTGAATAAAAGGTATTTGTATAAAATGTTGTAAAAGTAGCTACTAGTAATGTAGTTGAACAAGTGAATAATATGTAGATAACAAATTCTTTTCTCATTGCAAAGAAAAATTCGTGCTTCTGAGCTAGTTTCTATTTTACATCTCTTATTTGCAAAAGTAACGAGTCTCCACACCTCTTCTAATGTATTAGAATGCTCAGAGTGTGAAACAAGAAACACAGATTTTCATTTGAAATTACCCATTCCTCATGTTCTCTGCTTTTTTTTCTTTGCCCTGTAGCATTGGTTGACATTTCATAGAGAGTCAGCTACCATAGGGCCGGAAATTATATAATTACAAGCATCACCCACTTTTCTGATTTTTTCCGTTACATACCAGTCGTAATACAGACATATTTTTCATAGGTGTTTAATTTCTAATGAGAAGTTTTTATTCTTCACTGACCTGTGATTAAAGTGTGGCATTTTAATAAATAAATGGAAGATACTTTTGACATAATTTAGCTGGGAAGTTATGCTTGATAAGCTATGCAAGTATTTGACCTGTGTCATGTGAGTCACAACATAATTTAGAATATATTTTATGATAAAACTGTGTTGTACAGGAGATGCTTAATGTTTTTAAACAAGTATGAAACAGGAATAGAAAAAAAGATTACCTCAAGCAGCATGTCAAATTCAAACTGTGAGAGCAGTTTAAAAATGATAAAGTTAGTGAATAAAGTAGACAAAATGTTTTAATAGTATTAAAGCCTATATGCAGGCTTTGGAAAAGGTTGTTTGTTCTTGGGTTTTGTGAGTTGGTTTGCTTGTTTTAGGTTTCTAAAGTAAGGTCACAACAAATTATAAGAGCAGGATGCTTGTTGGGTATCAAACCATGGATGAATTGTTTTCAAAACTAGTTCATTAGAAAATGTGTTCATATTCTATGAACTTAAGCAGATCTTGATCATAAGATGTTTTCTTTCTATTTAGATTAACCATGACCTTGACACACAGTTCCTGAAAAATGGGATTCCAGTAATTTTCTGATAGACCTCGTTGTTTAGTGGAACCCTACATGCAGTCATTTCCTGACACTGTCTAGGAAAAACAGCCGCTTAATTTTTATCACAGCAGTGCCTGGGAGCCCTGATCAAGGCTCTGTTGTGCAAGTTGCTATACAAATACCCAAGGTGAAGATCACTGAGAAGATAAGAATTACATGCCTGGCTTGGGTGTAGATCAGAGAATAAAATGGAAAATAAATTCACAGTGAAGTTTTAGACTGATACTGATAAATTGACAACTATAAAAGGATGGTTTCCTATCTAGTCATCCTTCTGTAGTTATCTCCTACTTTTATGGTTGAAATTAAATTAATCATGAAGCTTCTGTCCTTCATTAACTACACACTGTAAGAAAAAATACCAATTGTCCACATTAAAGATAGAAACAGTTGCTTGGTAATGTAGCATGAAGTGGTAAGCAACATAGCATTTGAATTTGAAAAGGATGGTATGACTCAAAATTTATGAAGGTGTTGTCATAAACATATTTAATATTTCTTAGAAGAAAAAAGGCAGCAGAGTACCTACAATAAAGTAAATCTGAAGAGAAAATGGGCCTGTGAAAAGGGCTGTTGTTTAGTTACCAGATGAGAAGAAATTATGATATATTTTTAATGTCACTGACATATTCTTTGCAGTTCAGGCATTCTGTAACTACTCTTTTGCTTGAGAGTTAAATAATAAGCAGATGATTTGTGATTACAATGGACATTTTAGGCTTTTTAGTGTGGGTTCCCTTGTATATTTTTTTTGTATATGTTCACTGGTGCTTGGTCTTGAAAGTCATGCTTACCTTGGTACTCTTCTCCTTTCCCAGCTTGTACTTTCTCTCTGGAGGTCTTTGCATCATCCCATGTATCCACAGACTCAGTTTCTTGTTTTTGCACACGTGGTATTTAAGATAGACTGACAGTCATGACAGTCATCTTAACAGCTCCTTAACTGAGGACATTTAAGAGGGGAAACTTGTGTGAACTGCCAAGAGAAGCAGAAAGTTTCAGTTTATTTAAGGAAAAGAAATTTGTTTGTTTACATGGTGCAGCAATAAGCATCTAAGGGATGAATTGTAGGGTGAATGACTGTTTTAGTGCTGAATGTGGCGATCCATTTAATGTCTTTGATCATGCTGGATTCCCAGCAGGACAAGCATTTTGTGTGTTCCAGGGTTTTCCTAGTGCACAATGGATAAATGTTATTTTTCAGATACTCAAAGGTTTTCTGCTGATGGAAAAGAGCATAATCAGGAAAACACAAATTTTTGTTTCCTTTGAAGAGTGCTGGACAGAATGTAATGAGTGGCTTCTGAAAGCAAACCAATCCTGTAGTGCTGCTGGTTTCAGCAAAGCTATCTTTTATTCTAACTGGATGCCTCATGTTTGTGTTTTAAACTTCTTTGAAGATAGTAAAAAAACTGATTGCTTCTGATTTTAGTTTTTAATCTGAGTACTCCTTCCCTTGCCATGTAAAAGCAAATGGTTACAGAATGCACAAATTTCAACTTTTTTAAATCACAATTTGTAAACATTTTATCTTTCATTAGAAATAGCTTTCATAACTTTTTATGGAAATTTAAATGAAGTAGTTGCTTTGTCTAAGTTACCGAATTATTTGCCTTAGTGTGTTCATGTTATTCATCAGTCTAGTGAAGTTCATCAAGATATTCTGATTGATTCTTCTGCATTGATTGGTCAGCATCACTGACTTGGAGGAAATATAATGATGTGTTGTAGTTTAAACCAAAAATAGTTATCTTTCATTCTCTATTCATCATTTGTTTCAGATACTATAGACAATTATTGAAGTGATAGTTGTAGTAATCTCAATAGAGATGTAAAAGAACATACAGAATAAAGCAGAATTCAAGTTCCTCCTTGAAATTTGGTTAATAATTTCCTAATTTCTCCCCTTGTTATCTTAAAAGTCAATAATCTGAGGTAGAGGAACATATTAAACCCTATTGGAAAAGGAGGATTTTCTTTTCTGAATATTTTAAAGGTGGTCTTGTCACATGATGATGATGATACTATTTTATGAAGTAAGGAAATAAAGTAGAAGTACATATTTTTAAAAGAAGGAGCAAGGGGAAGTTCCCCTTGGAAATTTGGTATTTATTTTTGTTGACCTGAGGGAAGAATATATTTAGCTTAATTATGCTCCATAGAAACCATTAATGCTCTTTCTACAAATCAGAGGACTCTTAAACTTTTACAGCAGCATTCATAACATTTGGGGATCTAACCAGCAGCAGTAATTCAATCACTTTGCATCTGTTTGTATTTTGAGAACAAAGTGTGCTTTCCTTTTATTTAAGTGGGAGGAAAAAAAAAGTCAGTGAGGGTTTTCCCTCTTTTAAAGGAAGAATAGTATTGAGTAAATTTACAGGAGGTTGGGAGTTTGCTTTAATCAAAGTACCATAGTTAGAGCTTCCCCTTGATTTGATAGTGCTCACAAGTTTTTTTATCCTGTTCTAAGAAATGTATGTGTTTGTATAGTGTCCTTAATGAATAAATTTTTATTCAAGCATCACTTCTGAAAGAAAATATATTTATAGGTGTTTAGATTTCTCAAGCTGTGTTTAAAGAAAGCAACCACAATTACCCCAAACAAAATAGCAAAACGATATCACATGAACTCTTTTCCCACTATTAACTATTTTACATAATATTTGTAAATAATATGATTGAATTTTCTTGACAAATCTGAACTTAATTGTTCTAGTGATGCTTACTGTTGGGATAGCCTTTAGTACCAGCTCATAAGAGTACTTCTGGAGAGCAATAATTTTCTTTCCAAATGTATGCAATTTGATTAAATAGTGAGGTATAGTATATCTGATTCTAGTGCATTACTGTTCATCTCATTGGAGCCATAAACTATGTGTTTTAGCTCTCAGTACTGTGCTATAGTTCTACTTCAGGCTGAATCAGAAGGGGACAAAAAACTGATCAGAATTATATTTTTTGCAGCACTTGGGTGTAAAGTTTCAGTTCAAATTTGAATTCCTGCATTTTATAATGGCATTATAAAATTATCTGCAGCTATCAGAAAGCATATTTTGAAAGCTTCTGTTTCCACAGCAGATAAACTCCTTGAACTAGTGGCATTTTAGATTTTGTACTGCTGCAAAATCAGGTTTCTTTAGTGAAGGGCTGTGATTTTTTTTCCCCCTTTTTATGGAAATTATGTAATCATGCTACTATGGACCATTGATTTTGGCTTCAAATTAGTTTCAGTAAGAATTATAACAATATAACTGATGATATTTCTCTGTATCCGGACTTTAAATATGAGTGGGTGAGGTGGTTTCTTAGAGTGAGGGAAATAATACAACTGGCAGATCATACAAACCACCTGAGAGCCCACGTGTCGTGCAAGTTACTGGTATATGGATGTGCTGTGAGGGTTGTAATTCATGTGTGGTGAGTGGTGCTGCTCGGTGTTATTCATGAAACTGAAACTACAATGAGCTTTTGCTGATATCTGCACTTTCATATGCCCTCTAAGAATAGTTGTGCTGGGTTAGGCCAAAGGTTTGTAGCTCAGAATCCCTTCTCTAGCAGGAGTTAAAAGTGGGTAATCTAAGGAAGCATGCAAAATTGGGACAAGTAAAAAGAGCACTTTATTGTATGAATCTCCCAGTCTCTCTAATAATTTACATCTACATTTACATTCAACACTTATTTTTATGTACTTTTTCTCCTACATTAGGCTCCTTGCTTTGGAACCTGTGTGAGCTTCTTAAAGCTGCAGCAATCTGGCAGAAGGGAGTTCTGCAGTGTAATGATGTTATATGAACAATTCTCTTCTTTAATAGATTTCAAATTCCGTAGGTCCAGTTGCTGCTCCTTAGGCCCTTTATTGGAAGAAGCAATAAGCTTCTGCTCCTTACCCAATCTCTGCATGTCTCTCATGATTTTATAGAACTCTACTATAGCAGTGTCCCCCAGTCAGTTATTCTTTTTCCCCATCTTCCTTTCCGTCCTTCTTTATTCAGAAGAGTCCTAGAAAATTTAGTGATTGATGGTTGTTACATGCTTTTGGTAACCCTTCCTGCCTTTCTCTGAAATTCTTACAGTTTTGTCTGTTAGTATTATTGAAAAATAATGGGAAATAAACCAGTCCAGAATTTCTCCTTCTGCAAAGTGTGGCCATAAATTTAGTGTTTTAGGCCATGTGGTATTGCTGTGGGTAAGTTGTGCTTAGAAATTTTTCTGGATATCTGTTTCCACAGCACTAACCCCTTTCAGCACTAGCTTCAGACGATTGTGTGTAATTTTCAGGGTTGAGAGTGTCATAGCAAGACTCTGATGAATCTGCCACTGCAAAAGTGGGGGAAGGACTGCTTTGCAATTCTGTGCTCTTTCCATGTGTTGGATTGGGACATGCAACTGTTGCTGATGTGAGAAGAAAACCTTTATATAAAATGCACTTGGTTTCTAATCCAGAAAATAACAATAAAAGAGAGAAAAAGTATCATCTGGGTTCTGGAGAAATGTTTACAGAGTACACTTGGGGGGTTTTCTTTCGGTTTTTTGGTTTTGGAATGCTTAATTATCACATTTTCCAACTATCTTTTTGTGGAAAAAGCTCTGTCTGTAACAAGTACTGGAGGATGACTCTGTTGAAATGATACTGTAATTTATAAATGGAACAAAATCAACTACAGTAGTATAATACTCAAATCATCATTTGTTGTTTTCTGTAATTAAATTGGTTTCATAACTGTAACTGGTCCTGCATCATCTCCTAAGAAAACAGTGGCATTATTAAAAAACAATAAAAGCCTTGTGACTATGTCCAAAAATTTAACACACTGAACTATTTATGTTTTAAACTGTCTTGGTAGGAAATCCCATTCTTCAGGTCTTTTTTTTGTTTTAAGTAACCTCCAGTGGCTAGTTGTTTAGACAACATCCCTAGTCAAAATGAAAGCATTACTTTAGAAAATAGGTGGGTCCCCCTGGATTTGTAGTGGGGTGGGTATACGTTAAAATAATAAATATGCTTTCTTTTTCATTAATTATTGAACATTGCTTTTTTCTCTTCTATTGTAGTAAATATTTGTGTATACAGTTCTAAAAGAAAATCATCAGTCTGCTGCATATAAAATTACCAGATGCTATAATACCATTTAATGTAGTATATCTTTGACTTTCTGATGTTTTGTACTCTTGGAACTGTGCAGTGATCCACTGCTTTATTTTGTCTGGTCTTGCGACTGCAGACCATCAAACATGAGCATTAATAAGAATCCTTGTATGAAAGTTTTGAGGGCCCTAAAAAATTAATAAAGACTGTTAATAATTCTGAACATTTTTGGCAGTGTTAGAGGGTTATATCTGGTCCATCAATGCTAGCACTTACCCCTGTGTACCGATTTTCCAGATAGCCTCATAAAAAGAATAAAATCTCATTATATTTCCTAATAATCTCATTAAAAGCTTTTGAAAGATCAAGATAGTAGGTGTCCACTGGTTCTCCTAAGTTTGTGATTTGTTTGGCATCCTCAAATTTTTCTAGCGGTAAAATTAGCATGATACAATTAAAAAACTTATGTTGCTTTGTCCCTCTTTCATCTTTTTTCTCTGTGAATTTTTAAATTGTTTTAATTTTGCTGACTATACCTTATGCTGAAGTAGCAGCATTTACAGTCTTCAATTCTCATTTGACTTTTAGTGCCTCAAAAAACCCAAAACAGAAAAGCATGAAAGAAGGAGATCCATCTGTTTCTCTGGTAGAACTAGGGACTAGAAGCAAACCCTTTATTTTCAATAATTTTTGCACTTGCACACTAATTAGATGTTGTTTTATGACAGCGTTTCCTATGCCTTCAAGTGAGGGCAACAAAATAAGCAAATGAAAAAAGCTTGAAAAAAAGCATTTAGCTGTCAGTAAATCTGTGCTATAGTACTTTGACTGAATGTATAGCACAAGTTTTCCATGTTTTGAATGTTCTTGAAGGGTGAAAAAGCATGCATAGGTAAACAGGCATATAAAGGGACATCAGTGGATATAGTAAGAGTGAGAGGGATATCTGACTCTTGTTCAGGTCCAAAGGAAAGTTCCTATGGATTTCAGAAGGAGTGATTTATTACTGTTTCCATACATCCATCATTCCTTCCAAAGGCAGTGAAACCTAGTCCTTGCCTGTACTATCCAACTTACGTTCCCTGTTTAACGTTGCTTCAGACACTCTCTAGAAAGTCAGCAGAGAAGTATCTAAGAGGCCAATCTATCCCATATGAGCATTTATTTTAGCTGGCATGAGACATCCTTTGCAGTGGCACAAGTGTCTCTACTGGCTGCAGAACCAGCGTAGTGACTGGTTTGGGCCAGAAATCCAATTTGTAATTGTACAGACAAGGTTAGTTTAGACAGTCACACTCTGTGTTCCTGAGTGATTTCAGTAGTATATTATTTTTAATATAAAAGTTGTAAGCTATTCCTATCTCCATAGACTGTGTGACCTCCAATATTATGAAAATTAAATAATATATATGCACTTATTTTACTTGTGTATACATATATACACACACCCACCTAATGGGATGTCTGAAGAGTAGGTTTGTGGTTTTGGACGGAATGTGTGGCGTGCCTGCTTGTGAATAAAAGCTCAGGTCACTTCAATAGAGATTTTCCTGTGTACAAGTTAAGGATCTAAACCTAAGTTCTGTACATGTGTAATCAGTGTCCTTATTTTAAAATACGGAAGTTGAATAACCACTCCATATGTCCTTATGGAGGTAACTTGTGGCTGAAAGAGTCAGCAGTTTTTTATCATTGATGGAAGTGCAAATGTAAAGATTCATTGTAAGCTTGAGTGAGCAGATTGGACACTAGAAATGTCATATCAGTTTTGAGGGTGCCCTCAGTGTGCTTTTTCATCTATACATTGGCCTAGGCAGTCTAAAGATCAGGAATTTCCTTCAAAAGCTAAGACTTATTTTTTAGGTAACTGCCTTGCTTTCATGTAGTTTAATCTAGTAGATTTGATCTGTATTAGAATACAGCTATCCTGTTAGGATTACAGCTGAAGTTTGCAGGACTATGGAAAATATTATGATAGTATGTTTTAGGTAAGAAGCTTCAATGGGTTTAGGAAAGAAAAGGATCTGCTTAAAAATCATTTTTACAAAATATAGCTCTATGAAATAACTTCCCTGTTGAAATGGAAACAGCATAAAAACGTGCTACTTGTTCACGTTTTACCTTGGCTATTTGACTCTTGGCAGATTAAAACATCTTCTGGGTATGAACAGTGAACCTCTGTTCTCCCAGAAACGTGTTTTAATTGGATCCACATAGATCCACATCCTGATGCAAAATTAACTGCTTCAAGCCCAGGCTGCTTCCCACATGATGTAGTGGTTACATACCCTATATTGAAAATTGGAAATTTAAATGATCCCTGAAGGGACTAAAATATATACCAGTGCAACTACAAGACTTAATTAAAATATGCCTTCAACCACTCATAAACACTATTAGATTAGATTTAGACAGATGGGACATATTATTATTATCATTATGGGGAAAATACACTATCATGACAATGAACATTCTCCCTCATCTTATATCCATTTGTAAACCTCATACCAATAGAAATCCCCAAGCAAAACTTTGCTGTAATAAATAACTTGTCCGTAAAATTTTATGGGATTGCAAAAGCACAACAAAAGACATATTGTTTAAAAATAAATCACAAAGATAGGAGGAGTAAATTTTCCAAATCTTGTCAAAATTTATCATATCACTCATATTGCAATAATTGCTGCAAAAACATCTCAAAATTACAGGAAAACTGAGCAATGGCCTTTTTAAAAAAAGAATATAAGTGCAGGTGTTGCCTCCATTCTTAACAAAGGTAAAATGATTAAGACCCAGATTTTTCACCTGATTGTGACTCTTTTCAGTGTTTTCAGCCCAAGATAGGTCTGGTTGCTGTTTTCCTTCAGTATTTTTGGACTGTGATGTCATATAAGTATGGAATGCTTTCATGATTCTGCTTCATTTTAGATACAGACAAAGTGAAATGACACAATCCTGAAAATCTATTTACAGTCTTTGGCAGAAAACAGGTACGAATAACTTTTAACTGTAGTGGTCCCATGACCATCATGAAATTTAAAAGGATGTGAGGAACCTCCTTTTTGCTACAGTAATTTTTTGGCCATATTAATTACGAGGGTCATTAGCAACAAGAGATGTCCTGCTACTATGAATTACTACAAGAGTTTAAGATAGCAAATATTTACAAAACTATTGTGGAAGTGCAATTGTGTGTATACATATATATACATATAATCTGCATAGCTGGCAAAATGAGTTTTAAGATGCTTTATCTTTTCCTTAGAGCCATTCAGTAGCTGACTCTGAATTTAGCATCATAACAAAGAAACCTGTATATGGCTGGAGGCCAGAGGTAGTTTCTTGCTCTCCTTTAGTCATTATTTGCAGTCAAGGTGCCTTTCAGGAAGAAGGGATGACAGATTGGTAATGTCCCCACTATCAGATCCACTGTCATGGGATGCACTTGTCAGGGGACAGCAGGAGACAGAGTGCTGAGGGATACAGGTGGAGCTTTTCCAGCATTGTAACAAGATGAATACACCTATTGTCACTGCTCCCCCGCTTTTCTGTAGCCATTAGTATGACAGTGCTGTAAATGATTACCTGACATAAGACCTGTTTGGAAATTTTTCTCTTTCTTGAACTTGTCCTTTGAGCTTTTCAACAGGATATAGTTGTCTGCTGCCTCAATACATTGGCCTTTCTAGTTCAAGCTCTGCTACCCTTGGACTTGCAGAAAATTTGATGTACTTGTAAGAGAAGAAGGTAATATTTAGGTTAGACAGCTGTGTTAATGGCTGTGCATGGAAATGGTTTGTTACATAATAGTGGTGCAGGTCAGCAAGATATTTATCAGGGTGATGAGGATTGTCAATATAATTTAACACATTAAATTACTGTAGCAACATATTTTGCATGCTAAAGCTCTTTATTTTGCTTGTATGTTTCCCTCTGGATGCACTACTCAAAATAAAAAAAAAGGAGTTCACTGGTTCTGCTTGAGAAGATGCTACATATCATAGATCATCACCATGCATTACACAAATTAAGTGCACTGGAACTGAGAGCAATCCATAACTGAAGGGCCAGATTATGAAAAACTCATTGTGCTTCCATTCTAATAACTGCTTAGAAAATATTGAGTCTTCAGAAACTATTGAGAAATACTTATGATTTTATTTATGTTTTTAAGCTTTACATTATAGCAGCTCATCATCTCCTCAATGCAGCACATTTGGGAATACTCCAAGAGAAATATTGTAAATTGTTTGGTAGTGTCCACAGAATGTTGCCACATGTTCCCACAGAAACTGTCCTCTTTACTCAACAAAATATTCTCCTGCCTTGGCAGGTGTTACTGGCAGCTACAAGTATTTATGAAAATGTATTTGGCTTTTGATTTGAGATTTATTGTATTTGCTACCTTTTTTAATGTGATGGTGCTTGCTTTCTTAGGTCAAGCTGGAAAAGAAACGCTCTCTTAGCTCCCTAGCTTATTGGTACCCATGTCTTTTTTGGGGAAAGGTGACCATTTAACCCATGCTGGGACTGTTCACAAGCTTATACTCAGCCAATCAGTTTCTAAATGTATAAGGAGTTTTCTGTATTCCTATTCCTGGCATGTGCTCTAGCAAATTTGTAGATGAGATAGTGTGGATTTAGCTCTGAGAGTTTTGTTTCTAGTTTAAACCAGACTAACAAAAGAAAATCCTACATCAATGTAGAAGGTAGATGTTTTAATGGATGTGGACAGAAGAATCTGTGGATTCTCAATTTCTGAATCTGTATTTCTGATTTTACAAAAACATTCATATGCTAAAGTTACTGAAGGTTTTTCAACTATTTTTTAGCAATACCTTAAAGAATATGGAGAGAAAAATTTTTTTAAGAAACAGAAGACCGCTATCACAAAAAACTGCATTAGTTGATGCAAGAAACTGGATGTTGTAATGTCTAGATTAAATTTTTCCACAAAGCTAATAATGCTACTATAATTTCCTATGTTTAGAAATAACTACAATCAAAAAGATATTAGATTGTTTTTTGGTTTCTTGGATTTCTTTTTTGCTTTTGCTCTTACAAGCATGATAGTTGACTAAATTTTCAGAGCTAGATAAAGTTTTTAATTGTGTATTTAATGAAATTCCTAATATTGCTAATGATACTTTCTTTTTATATTTTTTCCAAGGAGCTGCATGAACTCAGGTCATGGATAGTTTTGATTTATGACAGCAGTCATACTTATAGTGCTTGTTAGCCATTTGGGATTGTTTGCTTGGGCAAATTGTTAATGTCAGACTAATATAATTTTATTGATGTAATTATTTCTTTCATTATAGCACTGCCTGCAAGCATATCTATAGTTAGTTATATTAGCATTCTGTTCTAAACCCCGTGTTTCAAGGATTTATAAATTAACATTAGAAACTTGCTCCAAGCTAAGTCTTCATATATAAAGCAGAAGCAATGTATATAGCTGGGAGAAGTTTTAGAAGACTTAATGTAGCTGCTTTTTCTTTCTTTTTTTTTTTTTTTTTCCCCTCTTTTCTTCCCTCCATTGTTTCTGAAAGGTGAGCAGAAAGCCTGGAAGAAAAATGCTAACAAAAGTGTGCTTGGGTGTATGGAGCTGAGAAAAAATTTTTCTGCTTTGAAGGAGGAAATATTATCTTAATGTAAATCCCTAAGTTGTACATTTCGTTATGGTCATTCAAAAAGGATCATGGCAAGCCCAGGGTTGTGGAATTTAAGCTTCCTCCACGTACTCCCATCTGAAAAACTGAATCCAAAGGCCTGAAGGTATATTGGCATTTAAAAATTCATTGTTAACCAAAAGTGCAAGAAGGAATGTGTGTGAATAAACAACACAAAAACTGTAATGTGATGCCACATTTGAAAGAAATAATCCATATTGAGTTTTGTATGATAAAGAAAAGAGTAAATATCCAATTCAATTTATGACAATTGTTGCAACTTCTTTTAGTTAAATCCTAGAACAGAAACATGTTACATACCTCAGGGGATATTAATTCAGGAAACACAGTGAATGAATTCACATATTTCACATATATGTATAATTTTGTGAAATCATATGAGCAAATTTTGAAATTAGATTCACACTTTATAGTATCTTTTACATCAATTAGCCATTGTGAATAATGTACATTTCAGTATGAGGAAGTCAGTGTGTTGGGGATCGTTTTGCAAAACGAAGGAGAACACTGCATAGTTTCTAGATGCAAGATACTCTTTATGGACGTAGCACCCATGACACAGCCTTTTTTTGGTGTCAGTGTTATTGTGTTCCAATTATCTGTTTGTTTGTTGCATTTTGAAAAATTAAAGTGATTGACAGTAGCATTTTGAGGGCCGGTATTGGTCATTTCTCAGTCATTTCCAGAGTAAATATGCTAAACTTAATTTGAGAACAGGTGATGGAAGTTCTGCAGGTCTGGTTTCACCTTGACTTTCTCTCCTCTGTGGGTGAGCAATCTCATTATTGCTTGCAGTCTGACCTTGTGTTCTTATCGTCACCCAAAAACGTGAGGTAACACAGAGCTGCGCATCAACTAGGGTGGTAAACATGGTCAGTAAAGTCCAGCCTCATTCCTGATTTTGCTTCTAGTTTGATCCAACCCTTGCAATACCTCTTTGGAGGTTTGTGCATTTTACTGTGAGCAGTCTTTTTGGGTTTTTGCTGGGTCAGGTTGCAGTTCTCATAGCTGCCATGTTTTATTTCCTTGTCTCTTTCAGCTGTGACAGTGTTTAAATGTTTTAAAATGTAATGTTTTGGCTGCTCTGGGTAAAACTGGGTAACAATTCTCCTTGTTTTGATAATGAGAGTGGCAACTCCTGATTTTGCTGAAAAGGAAGATCCGTGTGGGTGACTCAGAGTAACTGTATCCTGTGCTGTCTTCTCTGCAAGACTGAATTTATATACATTTATAGCCTAATGTTAGGATGAACCTGGTTTTTGTTTAGAGCTTTCTGGAGACACAGCTGTAGCTGACTGGTTTAGGGTCTGGAAAGCACCAATACCCTACTGGGTGTGTGGCAGGGAAGAAAAGTGTCTTAAAGCTGTTTTCCACTTTCACACAAAGACCTGCTTCTGCCCTCTTCTGTCAGAGCTGAGGGTGGACCAGAAACCCTGGTATCCCCTCTGGGACTTGAGTCAATGGCTCTAATACCCGTAGTGGTTTGGTTAAATGGTTCTTTGTTTGCTCCATCAAAAGGCAATGGCAACTTCTGAGAACAAAGATACACACCATGTTGAGAAAGTTTCTTTTCTCTTTTGTTATTGTCTATTCTGCCTGCTGTTTGGAATGTGTAAAATTATTCTGACAAGCTTGATATGTGCCAAAACCCAGCATGCCCACTGGTGGGAAGATTATCATCACCCAGATACAAGAAAAAAGCTTCTAGAAAAGTGCCTCTAATGATGGGCTGCTTTTCTGGCACTCACAAGGTTTTCTATTTGCTTTAGCAACACCCGCTAGCACAACTGAAACTAATGCCTGTTAGCATTTTCATTGGAAAGTCATTCCGGGACTTCATAACCCAGCTGGAAAATTTGCTTTGAACTCAAGAGCCACACAGAAGACTTTTATAGAGTCTCCTTTTTATTTTCTTGTATTTTTGTACTGAACAGAATTAAGCTATTTAGTCAATAATAAATAAATGGGGAAACCCCAAACATGTTAGCTACTAAGAATTTCCCTTAGGAAAACATGTAGTATGTGTTTGATATCCTGCCCTCTTCTCTAGAATTGTGTGTAATTACTTGTTGAGTCTGAGCTGAGTGCCACGGTGTTTAATCCAATGGAATACTCTTCCTTATGAGCAGTAAAAATGTGCTGTAAGGCACTTGCTTGCTTTCCCACCTCAAAAGCACAGCTGTAGGTTTTGCAGTTATAGTTCTGATTTTGGATGTTATAATAACTGCTCAGAAGTAATAATCACATTTTATTTCAGACCCTGACTGGCTCCTTTGTTCTCAGCAGTCAAACATGCTAGTTAAAGTTACTTGACTTTATTTTTTAATTTTTTATGTTCAGTGGGAAGTAAACAGACTATTGCTTTTGAAAACCTTAATATCACAACCTTACTATTATACTTATCTAAAATTTCAAAATAATAGTCAGATAGCTGTCATTGCTAAAATCAATTTAAATAGATATTATTTTCTTGACACTGTGATAAAAGACATATTATAAATGAATATGGATTTTTTACTATGTACCTTAGATCTTTTTGGGTGTGGAAAGTAAATTCAAATGATAAACACAAAACTAACTGTGTAATTAATGAATTAGTGAAAAAATAATTTGTGTTTAACATAAGGATAAAGTTAGCAAAAAAAATTCCCGATGAAGGCATGTCTGATAATAAATAGAATACTGGGACTTCATCATACTGCATATCTGTAATTTTTTACATTTTTTGATTATTACAGCCTCAGATTAATATTTTAAATTTCATTAAAATGCAAACATTTTTATTTGTCTTTCCACCAAAGCTGCTTACCAATGTGTAGAATTTGGCTGCCAGTATTATTGATAAAAATCTGTGGCATGCTTACAGTATTATATGATGCTTGGAGTGTAAACAGAGATATCAAAATCTGTCTAGAATGGGCTAAGAGCAAACATATTTGTTGTTGATGCTGATGGCATTGATAAAGACAATTCCCATGCCCCTGTTTAAAAGCTGTAATCTTTTTATATACGTACCCACAAACATGTCAGATGAGATCATCTCTGTATTATAGGGGATATACTGAAAAGGCTTCTTCCTTCAGGGGCATCACCATGGGGAAGCTGCAGCCGGCTCAGTGTGGGACATCAGCCTCTGGCTGCCAAGAGGGCAGATGGCATCCTGGGTGCAAGAATCACAGCATCTGCTCAAACCTGGTGATTATCCTGCTGCGTTCAGTGTTGGTGGGTGCTGTGTTCAATTTAAGAAGGATGAGAAGGTTCTTGAATGCTTCTAGAGGAGGTCAAGTGAGCTGGTGAATGAGCTGGAAGCCTGTCCTGTGAGGAGCAGCTGAGCACTCTGGGTTTGTCTAGTTTGAAGAGAAGGAGTCTGAGGGTTGACCTCATTGCTCTCCGTGGCTTCCTGAGGAGGAGACCTGGAGAAGGAGGTGCTCGACTCTTCTCTCTGCTGCCAGTAAGAAGGGTGCATGGGAATGATTCAAAACTTCACCAGCAGAGGTTTAGACTGGACATTGGGAAGCATTTCCTTATGGAGAGCATGGCAACAGGCTTCAATGTGGTCAAGGTCCAACAATTCTGTCTGTGTTTAAACAGTATTTGGATAGTGCCCATAATAATCTGCTTTCACTCTTGGTCATCCCTGTAGAGGTCAGGCAGTAGGACTAGATGAAATAGTTCTAGTCTATTCTGTCCCTCAGTGTTTCAACAACGCAGCATATGTGTTATGTTTGTGCTTATGAACAAATGGCTTTCTTTTGACTTCAGCCAAAACTGTGTCTGCAAGCGTGTGGGATTCTCACCATGTCCAAGAACAAGTTCACACTGTGTATGCTGAGGTGGGACTCTCTTCTGGGATGGTAAGAGAACGCTCTTAAGGAATGAGCTTGTGCATTTGCAGAGTGATAGATTACAAACAAAATCAATATTGGTCATTAAAACCCCCCAGCTACTTTTCAAGGTGGTGTTGCTGATGCATTACCAGAGCTATTTTGTTGATGGAAAAGACAGTTACATAAAGAGGATTTTAGTAAATACTTTTCCATCCACACTTACTGCATTAAGTGAGATTTATTTTGTATACACTGCTGAAATTTGCAATAACAGGAGTAGCTCAAAAATCTAATACTAAAATCATGCCTCTCTACAGCTTCTTGAAATTTTATCCATTAAAACCTTTTACCTGGTGGAAAAAATATTGCCATCATGTTGCCATTGTGTAATCACAGCAAAAATACTTTTAAAATAAAGGTCATGCACAGAAACAAAAGAATTTACAAACAATTTAAGAGAATTTGAGTTTTGAAAATGTTTTAAAATTAAATGTCTAAGCAGAAATGTCCCTTACGTTAGAAAGAGTAAATTAAAAGTTGTCACTGTCAAGAAGAGATTTTTCTCTGAATTTTTTAGCAGTGTTGTTCAGCCTGCACTGAAACGGTCATAAATTGATTGTCCCACAGTGCCAGAAGCCTTCTTGGTTGGTACATCTTTTAAAATTCATTATGTCCACTGCATTCCTGTTTTTTCCCAGTAGATCTTGGAAAATGGCTGCCACTCCTGACATTCTGGGTTTTTTCTTCTGGGGGTCTTGTGCTTTCTTGTATTAGGAAGTAACGACTACTGTTTTTGTAAGAAAGTTGTTATATGGACATGCTGTGGGGGTTAAAAATTCCCATGTGGATCTGGAGCTTGCTCCTTTTGAACTCTTTTCTTCCCCCCACACACTGATCTTTAAGGAGAGCTATAATTTTTGCACTCTCTGAGGAATGAGGACACTTAATGTGTTTCAGTAGCATGGCTATCAAGGCATGTTCCTGGAAGGCATATTCTTTAGCTTTAATTAAAATGTAGAGAGATTGTTTTCAATAGAAACCAATATAATGATGCTCATTGACCTCTTCTACAACCCAGGCCACAGAGCTTTGCAATAATTCTCACATCCTGCTCTTAACTTCTGGCTAAGGAAAACGAGCCTCTCAGTTTGAAGTCTCTGATGATGAACAGTTCAAGTACATCTTTAGATAAACTGTTCTCATTGTTCATTATCATCATTGTTAATTCATTTTCAGTCTAATTTGTTTAGTTTATTTCTGGCCTTTAGACCTTATCATGTCTCCACCTACTTGAATCAGAAATCTCATCCCTACTGAATAAAGTACTTTCACATGCTGACCAAATCACCTCCAAGTCTCTTCTTTGATGATTGAAATGGAAATTGCTGTTTGCTGTATTTACCTCTCTCTTTCTAAATATTGACATCTATCTATATACCCATATAACCTATGGATTTTAATTTTTTTTGACTGTGATTTGATAAAACCAAACTGAGATTCTTCTAAAGTATTTTTTCTGACATGTGAAAAATCTAAAAATCTTAGTGTTTTACATATTTAAAATATAATTTGTTTTCCTGACCAGTGCTTATATTTTCTCTGGAAGCTCATGTGTGTGAGGAAGAAAACAAAAACCATATGGTGTCTGTTATAATATTTCTTTTAAAAGTTATGGCATTTCTCTCTTGAAACTTGGGACTTCCTAATTTCATAAATGCTGCACAATACTTAAGAGAGGAGGTGAAGGACATGGAGCTGAGTTCCATGGTAATAAGTAAGGATGGCCAGAAAACTGGCTATAGGATAGCATCTTGGGGTTGTAATAACTTTTCAGATTACAAAACAAAGCAAACAACACAAAAAGAACATCCCCTTGAATAGTTTACTGGAATAATCTGCTTTAATATATTTGTTTTCTGATCCTTTATATTTGTTTTCTGATCCTTTCATCTCCTTTTGCTCCAATCAGTTTTAGTGTGGAAACTGAAGCCTACAAAAGCTGTTCAATTACAGTACATTTACCAAAAATATACTTGCCAGTCCTGCTGGATGGGACACAAATATGCAGAGGCAGTAGGCAAAAGATAACATTGCATTTCTTCTGATAGGGGCTGCTTGGAACTTTAGTCATCAAAATTAATGTTTCTGACTCTTCTCTACAACAGTAGCTGTTTTTCTGAGCCCTGAAAGTGAGTTAAAAGACAGAGCCAACATTANTTTTTTTTTAGTTAGTTAGTTAGTAGTATTTCTTCAGGCAAAGGATTTTGATTGTAATTTTAAACATTGAATGAATCTACATCTTAGTGACGGATAAAATTTGATATATCATAGGATGAATGCCCTGGTCAGGTACTGGCTGCAGAAGTTGCCAATGTTGAGTCTGAAAAATATATCTGTGTCCCAGGAAAAAGAGATGTCTTTCTTCAGGAGTTCAATAAATAAAAATTTCATTTGAAATCATTCTCTGAAGCAGGAATCTTTAGAAGAACAGAGGTCAAATATGGCTAAATAAAATCTGTTTAATTTTACCAAAACAACCAGTTTTTTTCTTGCTATAGCCCAATAATTTAATTAAAGAAAAAAGGTAAAGGAATTTCTCTTGGATCTTGAGAAAACAATGGTATATTTCTACAGATACCTCCTAATGCTTAAAATAATTCAAATTTTAAAAATATGCACAGCTGTATAGCTGTGACATCTTTTGTCAGTTTTTGTGCCCACAGATGTCCTACTGAAATAGCTGAGCATGTGCAGGTTTGTTTTGAATATATGCATCACGACTCTGTTCCTACTGTTTTGTATTTAATGGAGTAGGTAATATTCTGTACATGCCTATGTGTAATGTTTTTATCTATCATATAAGTAAAAATGCCTCTGCTATTCCCTGTCATGACCTCTTTGATCTGTCTTCAAAGCACAATTTATGCAAAGAACGTCTAGCAAAATTTCATTTACAAAGACAAAAGCTATTTCTTAATGCACGTTTTAATGTAATGCATTTCATTTATGTATCAGCTGTATATGCTAGAATATACTGAACCAAAACAGTATGATTTCAGCCTCAAAAGTCTTAGCTTCAAACATTAATGTGTTAAGAAATGCTAATAGCTGATGGCATGAAAAGGAGAAAATAGAAGGTGAGAAACAGCCTACTCATAATTCTGTTGAATAACTCAGCAGGCTGTATCATACCTAGGTATTTTTAAGAGGAAATACCAGATTATTTTATTGTAAGACCTTAACCTTCTCCAGTAATGTTGAGGCAGTCACTGTTCCACTGAGGAAAAGGCTCCTAGCCAAAAGTGTTTTCTGCAATATGTCTCTACCATATTAAACCTCAGAGTAATCTTAAACCAGAGAAACTTGCAACTCCTACTGAGAATTAATTTGTGTGTTTATTCTTTCGAACATGCAAAGTAGATTCACAATGTTTTCGCTCCTGATAGCAACAGTATGCATGTTTGTTAATGCTCAAGATGGAGTAGACTACAATTTACCTAGTCTTAATTTTGATGCTATGTAGGTCTAGCACATATTAAAATGTGAAAACAATTTATTTTTGTCAATAGAAGAATCAGATAGAACCATAAAATAGTTTAAGTTGAAAAAGACCTTGAAGACCATTCACTCCAATCATTAACTGAACACTGCCAAGTCCACCACTAAACTGTGTTTAAAAGCACCAACTCTACACATCTCTTAAATACTTCCAAGGTTGTTCCAGCTTGATAGCCTCTTCTTTTAGATTTTTTTTTTAGCATAATGGAAATCAAAGTATTTGTACCTGCTATGACAGTTGAAAAAGAAAGTAACTTTGTCTCAAATTCAGAAATGTTCCTTTCAACTTTGTTTTTGTTCAACATTCAGTATTATTTCAGCTTTTAAAAGAACAGAAATCATTATAAAATGATTATCAGTTGAAATGACATGTTCAAATGCTCTTCATCTCTATATTGATCTGCTTTTATTACTGCTAGGCTGTTGTCTTTCAACAAAGGCTGCTGTTTTTGTTCTATCCAGTTCATCTTTTAAAGCAGAAATATTGCATTAAAGGGTCTTTAACAAAAAAAAAGCTGTCTCACTAACTTTCTATGATCCTTTCTTCACTGAATTCTAGAACTGCTTCTTTGGTTTAAGCCTCATAGTTCATTAACCATATAAGAAAATAACTTTTATCATATTCTTCATTTAAGCAAAAATTATTTCTTAATTATATGAGCTTGTATTTATCATTATGCAGCAGTCATTTCAATGCCTTTTTGTCACAAACATGGAAAGTCTTCAATGAGCTCTCTAGCTCAACTTATACTTTGGCTAATGCAGTTGCCATCAGAATCTTCTACCAGTTTAGATGCCAGAACTCTCTCTTGCCACTGTGGGGCCCTGCCCACTCCTGTAATTTCTCTACTGCAGCTGGCCACAGATTTTGTGTCAGATGGTTTGAAGGCTTCAGGACTGAGGCGTGTCAGACTTGCTTTCTCTGAACTTTTCTTGACCTCCTTGTACTTTGCTGTACTTCATTGCTCTGTGGCAGCTATTTCTCTAGTTGACCAGGTGTCTGTGGCTAATCTGTTTATTGAAAAAAAAATTTTTTTGTACAGTATGATAATAGTTTCTTATAGATATCTGTAACAAGGAAACATTTAATGTGAAACAAGACATTTCTTATCTAACATAATGATATAGTGTAGAGAAGTACAGTCCTGGAATGGTAGCAGGTGTCTGGGGAAGAATAAACTCTAGAAGTGTCCAGAGTGCACTGTAGAGGAGCACTGCTGTGGGATGATTAGAGATGGGGCACAGGCAGGCACTGCAGACCCCTCAGAAATGAATTATGGTCAACTAAGGAAATGAGGACCTGGAAACTGAGTTTAGTGGTATCAAAGAGAACAAATAAAATGTATCTCAACTACATAAAACCCACCACCTTTGTAAGTTCAGTGCCCTGTATTGCTGCAGGCCAATGAAGAGAAAGCAAAGTGTAAAACCAATGTGCCAAATGTAGGGAAATGACCTCAAGTGTGTTTTGGACAGAAGGTGCCATTGACAGATGATGATAAGTTAATTGTAGCATCCTCCACTGCCAACACCAGAACAACACCACTTGCCTTTTGACCCATAGGAAGTGTGAACTTAACAGCAGGAAAAGAAACTAAGAATTCTGTAATAATTTTAACTGTATTGCTGTTAAAACTTTCTTGAATTAAAGAATTTTTCTCTTTTCCTGGTAGTAATTACATATGTACTGATAATGGATCTTGGCTCAAGGTTTCAACAATGATGACAAATTAGGTTATTATACTAATGTTAAATTCTTGGCTTTTTTCCCTCTCCCTATAAACAAGATTTTGAGCATAATGCTCTGTAGTAGTCAACATCCATTTGTGTCTCAGACCTTGAGAGATTCCAGAAACCTCCATCTTCTGAGTATGGAAAGACAAAGCTGTGTATCTGGCTTACCAAGGAGATTCGATCAGAATGAATATGTGACTCAGATGAGAATTTAAGGAGGAAAAGTTCATCAACTCTACTTCGTTGCGTATTCTTCTTGAGCTTTATTCATTAACCTACTGATGTTTTTAAATTCACCCATTAACTCATGGTTTTAAAATTCCCTAAAGGGAACTGAAGATTTAATAGTCCAGTCTATTCACATGCTAAAATATGAATTTTACAAGCATCTATTCTGGATGTATTTGTTTTCTCATCAGCAGCCAATCTTTTCTGTGAAGATGAGTAGTGCTGTTCTGATATTTAGATAATGACATGATGACTTGACAAGCAACATTTTAACTTAGCTTTGTTTGTCCTGAAGCAATATTGTGAAGCTGTTGGATCAGCTTGTATCTATAGTTAAAAATTTTCCGTGGAGCTTCAGCAGGTATGTGATTATACTTCACTTTGGATAGAATGTTCTTCCAAAAGATGAAAAGTATTTTTATCCAAATAAGTAGATTACAGATAGGGCCAATGCGGCTATTTATGAAAGGATCATCATTGAGTTTGTGCAACTAAAATACACTTCTCAAAATTTTTTCTTTCTCAGGGAAATGCTCTCAGCTGTCATTTAGACTGTCTATGTCAATATAAAAGACTGTGAAAAAAGTTTTCAATAATGAAATCTAAAATAAGTTGAGATGATATTTTGCACTAGATAAGTGATCTGAATTTCTCTATCTTGAAACTATAAACTTGAACGCTCATATTACCTAGGACAAGAGATTCTTGACTGTTAAAGTTACAGCTTAGGTAATATGCAGACTTTCCATCAGCAACACTTATTTAATGAATTTGGCGAAGTAAATTACTTATTTTTAAACTTTGTTTCTTGTTTATAGTTGGTGGGATCTTCTGTAACTGCTGTTAACTGTGGGATCTTCTTGCATGAAATTACTAGGAAATGAAATAAGTCACTGTACAAGTCAACTGTGAAAATGTGCAATAATTTTCTCTTAATGTCTGTGTTTGTGTTAGAAGTTTTTAGTGAAAACCGTTTGCCCTACTCAAACTAAATACTTTTTGGGTATGTAGGGTGTGGATTACAGAGAATTTGAAGTGGATGAAGAGCTTCTACCAAAGATCCAGCAAGGTTAAAAAACCTAAAAGATATCTCTCTTGAGCAAAACTAGACACTTTCTGTAGCACTAAGATGTTGATTCACTTAACATCTGTGATACTCTAGAGATGGGGATGAAGCAAAACTGTATCACTCAGGGCTTCTGTGAAGAGTTCATGTTCAGCTAGTGTCTTTAGAGGGTGGAATAAATACCACAGGAGTGACTCAAGTGTTTGGATTTAGTGCCCTTGGCCTTGTGCTGCTGTACACAGAGAGAAAATGTATTGCATCAACCCCATGTCATCAAGCAGGATTTAAACACTTTTATATATAAAAGTAGCAGGTTTATAGCAGATAGTGTGTCCTTGTTTTTTAGAGAACTTTGCTAAGCAAAGAAAAGTGTAACATTGTGCTTCAGACTATTTGCATCAATTATTTGGTTCCTCATCAGAGACAGTCACATTCTTTAAAAAAAATAGCAAACCAAGTTTGCTAAAAGTGGAAATAATAATTTGTTGTTTTTGTCATTGTTGAATTCATGCTAATGCCAACTATGGCAGCTATGTGGCATGAACTTTGTTCTTACTGAGAGGTCCTTTCTACATTCATGCTTAAAAAATCAAGTTATTGGCGTGGTAGGGATAGAAAACTTGTCTTTCCTCAGGTTGGCCCAGCAAAACATAAAGCTTTTTACTGAGGCTTAGCCTTTAAACAACATCTTTCCATCTAAATCCAGTAATAGATTCTAGAGGATTTTGTAGTGGGGGGTAAACATGTTGCCTGTCTTTTCTCTAATGGCTGAGTAATTGCAGTCTTTGCCAATGAAGTGAGAGATCTGACCAGATTCTCTCTGAGCAATCTCCAAATTGGTGATGACTTCAAGCATCCTTATGTATTCTGCTAAGGTTGAGAAGAAAACATTCAAGAACCGTGCCAGAAAATGGACTGTGGAAATAGGAACAAGATTCTGTGATCATAGCACTTACCTAGAAAAGAGGACTCCTGCAATTAATTTCCTGGGCTCAGGATTGTTAATGATTATTGCCCTATGACTGTTTACTGTAAAGAACAACTGTGCTATCAGCAGTACCTGACAAGGCTCATTTTGAATTAGCTGTGATGCTACATTGATAGAGTTGTATTTTACAAATGAGACGTACCCACAACTTATTAAAGCCCTGTCTATACTCACCAATGGAATGGCAAAGAGTTGCTGGAGCTGGTGGCCGTTTTCCTTCCCAATAATGGTGTAGCCACCGTTGGGAGATAACCTTAGTTAAGGTGGAGTGCCATGCTAATATTGCTGCACCACTTTTACAGCATTGCTGTATTTTGTGCAGACAATGGTTTTTATTGGGCTCTCAGTGCTGTACCCCTTGGGGTGCACCCTCAAAAGGAGTTAGACCTTGTTAGAGTAAAGACTCGTTCTTTTTTAACTCCAGCATAAACTGAGTGTGGGTTTAATGTGAAAGGGAGTCAGATGAGAATAATTTAAACAACTTGTTCCTGAACTTTCTCAATTAGAATGTTTCATGAAACCTTTTCAGGTATTCTGGATGGTTTGTTGTAATGCTGAACACTTCTTTTTAACAAACGTGTTTTTCCTAGACTAAAAGGTCAAAGGAAGATACAGTATTTTCATGTATAGGTCAAACATTGTCTCCCTAACTTGTCAGTAGAAAATAGCTGAAAATTCTAGAGTCTGAAAGAAGTTAATGGATAAGAGATTTTTTTTCTCCTACAATAATTAAAAAGCTTACTTTATTAATTTGTAAATAAAAAACAAGTCTTAAAGTGGAAAACAAATGGTTTTCTTTCAGTATGAGTTTGTGCTGTTTTGTAATGGAAGATAAAGCCAAGTCACTGTCATAATTTATTATGTTTAATTTTTGAGGATGGAAGAAGTTGATGTATCTCATTGTTTAGACCTGAATCAAGAGAGGAGAAAATCAATGAGGGTAGGAGTGGTGTATCATCTGGTGAACTTAATAATTTTTTTTAAAGAAAGAGAATCTGCAGCTTTTCAGTACCATGCCAGCTTTCACATTTTGATGAAAATGAACCGTGAAACAAAAGGATAAAGAAGAGCTGAATTCAATATTCATAACTTGTTCCTTGAAAAATGTTTTTCCACCCCTATTAAAGTGTAGAGGGGAATGTAGAAGAAAAAAGGCAATTGCTTTCAGATTGAAAGACTTCAGAGATTTTTACCTCTTTGACACAACATAGCATTATGTACAAAGCACTCAGGAAAATATGCTTTGCTTTTGTGCCTCATTTTAGGATGGCTTGTTGAAGAATATTTTATCTTTTGAAAGCTGACTTTCATTTGTTTGCAATATTAATCTACTGACTTTTCCCATGATCAGTTACATCCCAAAACACAAAAGGTCATGTAGTCAAAGGGATAATGAAGTGGAAAAAGATAAGAATGCTTTAAACTCTTTCCTTAGAAAGAAGACGTAAGGCACTTGGGTGAAACTCATGTCTGTAAGGAGGAAAATAGAGTGAAAACATTTATGTAGTATTTCCCCTTCATATTTGCTGTTTGTGTGGGTGAATATGAAATAATAAAACTTAGGTAGACCATGGATATCTCTGCCAGTGTGTAGAAAAATGGCATTGTATGCAGTGATTTAAAATACAGTGGATTTCTAGCTAGCTCTAGTTCCACCTCATAAAAGCAAAAGTGTTTTCAAAATATCCATAAGATGTATATGGTCTTTCACTTTAGTCTCTGTTGGTGCCCTTTTTAAGATCCTTCCTTCCTTCCTGCCTGCCTTCCTGCATATTTGCATGAAATTATTTTTTAAATTCTTCAATTCAGTCCTATCTGAAGATCTTTGGCTGTGTGATACCATTTTATCCTTCTAAAATGATACTATTTAAATTTCCATAGCAATAATTTGTAACATTGAAAGAAAGGGCATTGGATGAATTTTAGGGATACTCAGGACAGATATGTTCATAAGATGATGTTAAATTTCTCCTCCACACTTAAATCCATTGATTTGAAGCTAAAATAATTTAAAATCATAATTTCATTAAAAAAAAGAGCTCTTCTAGATCTCAAGCTTCCACTGCAAAGTTTTTATTTATGTTGCCCTGCTTTCTGTTTTCCTAAAATGTGTAGATCATTTTAAGTCATAGGTTTGTCCTGCTCCGTCTGCATAACCCATGTGTTTTGTTTCTCCTAAGAGCCATCATTCTGCCAGTGATTGCCCGTGAAGTCTTTGCCAGAATTTATTACTTTGTGTGTGATAATATAGTAGTGCTCTAAATCGTGTTTCTGAAGTAAGAAGACTAATGTGAATTTTGTTTCAGGCAGTTTGTGACTTTTTTGCAGATTAAAGGGATGTAAGAATCTTTGTGGCCAGTCAATACAAGAATATTTCTTGAAATAAATAAGGTCCCATTTTCATAGAGATGAAAGCAAAAATAAGTGTTTTATAATGCAATAAGAAAACATATTAAATGCAGTCTTTAGAGAAAAACCAAGGAAAGAAAAAGATGCTACTTGCTGAATTTCTCAATGCAAAAACCCTCTTTTATTTCAGTATCTGATATTTGCTTGTGGAAAAGTCAACTATGTTGTATTTTGCAAAAAGATGTTGGGGGCATTTTTCATCATGTCTAGTAAATTCTCTTTGCAATAATCATGGATTAATTTAAATATAAGTACTATTTTTAATTCTAAGGTTTAAAATGGATGGATTTGTAGTACAGACTCACTTCCAATTTTGGATAATTTCTGAGGCAGTTACATTTTCTAGACAGGTTCAGGTAGACAGCCTTATGGATAAGGCTATATTAGTATTTTTCTCTTTGTCAGGATTAGTCTTGAAAAAATCAGGCTCATCTTTTGTATTGTCAGATGCCCATCTGGAAAAAGGACCCATTGGTTTTCAGGATTTAGATAAGACTAAGTTATTATATTAATATATAGACAATACGTGATTCCTAAAATGCAATACTGTGGACTTTTGCATTACTCAAAAGCAGACCAATGTTGAATGTTTTGTCTACAAGAAAGAATGCCTAGGCACTTTTGTGGTACCTTTTCCTGGACAATTTGTTTTTCCACTATACCATACAGAGATAGGGAAGATACTCCTGTTCAAAAACTGAATTGAGGTTCAGAATGTTTTTTCTAATTTTTTTCATAATTTTTCCCCCTGTTATTTCTAAAGTGCTTTTATTTGCTTTCCTTCGAAGAATATTATGGTGGTGTAGACAATTAAGGATAGTTAGTAAGGCCTCCATTAGCCTTAAAATGCCAGTAAGTGAGTCCCAGAATAATCTGATAGAGTTTTGGAAGATGTTCTGGTTGAGACACAGAAAAAATTGTAAAAATTCTCCATATCTTTTGAACCTAGACTGGATTCCTGTTTTTAAGGATAAAATAAAAATGAGGTATATTTTTAAATCTTCTGGTGTGAAATGTATTTCAGTTTCAAAACTGTGTGAAGTACTAAAATTAAATGAAAGCAGTCTGATTACATGGGTTTCAGTGCCAGACAGCCTCCAGATTTATAACACAAGAGATATGGTAGATTGGAATGTGCAAGATTGAATTAATGATTTCTGTAAAGCTCTTAAAGCACTTCATTTTTTGTACAGTAGTATTTTTGAGGCACAGAATTTAGTTGCCGGCTCATACACTTAGGGACAGCAGGTTTGCTGTGAAAATCTTCATCACTTCCTAGAGTGGGGTACTGTCTTAAGTAAATCATTTTCACACATCTGTGCTTTCCACCATCTTCAGTGAAATGTGTTGTTTCATTCAAATGACTGCTCACAGACTCATTCTGCTGCTGGTGCAAGTGTGTGGCTCACTGCTTGAGCCCAGAGCTTCTGCACAACAAATCTGCATCTGGAGATTGCTAGAGATTTGTAGAGCACAGTCCAGCAGCTGTACTTAATTTTTCTCTCAACTATTTCTTGTCTCAGAATGTAATTTCTTATTGCCTACATTTATGAAACCTATATTTCTTTGCCGTTTTGGTAAATTATTATTAATTTCTATATTAATGATTATTAATGCTAATAATCACTAGTAGTGTTTTGATCTGGAAATCACCTGATTTTCACAGCTGCCTCACAACTAAGTATACATGTCAGAGTATTTGTCTCCTGCAATCAAAGCCTCGTGAACAAGAGCCTGAAGAAATCCCATGTCCCTGGTTTGCTGTGTCTGTGAGAGGGAGCCCAGTCTCAGATTTATCTCCAGGGTGTATCTTTGTGGGAAGGCTAAGGTCAAAGGTCCATGTGCAGCCTTCCAAACCTCAAAGCAGACGAGCTCTTCAGTTCTGTTTTGCAGAGCAGCAGCTCTGTACTCTGGATGTAGCTACCCAACCTGCTTTGACAAGGTGGAGAGCAGGGGCTGTTCCTGAAACATCCCTCCTTGAGGGTCATGTTGATGGTAAAACCTGACTTGGGAGACATGAGACCCTTTCCCCTTATCTGTTCTCTGTTCCATAAAGCTTCTTGCAGGCCTTCTGAGCTCCTGAAGCTCAGAAACTGGATGAGGTGTTCTGGCCTTCATCAAAGATATGGTATCCTCTAACTGATGAAGATGTAACTTTACTGCACCAACTCAAGTCCAAATGCAAAATACCAATCTCGTGTTCTGAAGGTGTGCTGGAAACACAGCAGTATTTGACCCTTTATTCTTCCACGCATTTCTCCTGACCACCACCCAACCAATCTGTTGGAATGTAGCAGGAGAATCCATGTTTTTTCAAAGGGCTGCTAGCTCAGATAATCAGTTTGCGCACCCTCTTATTGCTGTAGAGCCTAGTTATTCCATCAAAGATTTTCAGTATTTGGACTGCTGCTCTCCTTTCTAAGACTGCTGTTTCTGCTCACTGCTCACTGAATGGTGGTGACTTGGCTCACTACCTGCCATCACAGCAACTGAACCACACAATCCTTACACTTCCCATTCCTAAGTTACTATTTATGACAGTACATATTGTTTGCTATTTTATTTCTATTTCATCTCAATAATATTACTCCATGTGATTAGACTCTTCAGGGAGTTTGAGAAAATAAAATGCAGTATTGCTGTCTGTAGGCTATGAACGATCTAAAATTTTTTCACTATGTATCTCCCTGTTTCTTAGCATGTATTAACCGTAAAATAATTGTAAAAAACTTGTAGAAGTGGTTTTTTCGTGTTTTCAGTAAGACCATGTATTCTTAAGGAAAAACTGCTGGAATTTGTAAGGTTGAAACTAGAGCCTAACAAAATGCTTGAGTGTTGCCCGTGTATAGTGATTATCATTTAATAATGCTGCATTCCTTTTTCTCTTTCTGGTTACTTAAAGTAGAAATTGAATGGAAAGTATGGATTTTTTATAATTTGCTGTTCTTAAAGTGTCAAAATGTGTGGAAGATTAGTTCTGGTGTTCTAAATTTGAATACAACTTACTTAATTTACTTAGTATAATTTCTGTTTCTATGTTATTGGGAATATATTTGCATATATCCTGAAGACATGGGTCTTTTTATTTGACATCTTACATTTTTGAGAGCTGGAAAAAAGCTGGTTTGTGTTTTTTTTTTTTTTTTCCTTGGACCATTACATCTTTTTTCTTAGTTCTATTACTAACTGAGAGGAAAAAAGTCAAAAGACACATATTCTGCTTTTCTCAAAGTGCACAGCCTTGCACTGTCAAAAATGTCACAGGTTAATGGTACAACTGAGCTCCATTTATCTTATTCTGACAGCTTGTCCAATGTTGTACCTCTAGCAATGGCATCTCTCCTAAAGTAAGTGACATTTTTAGCCTTTGTTCTTTTCATATGGGCCTATTAAAAGGATTTACAGTAATTCTACACTGTATTTGTAATATGTTGCTTCCTATTATATGGAATTACAGTGGAGATTTTAGGCTAATTTTGTTCCATAGAATAATTAATACACAGCTGAAAATCAAAGTATCACCTTAGGAATCTGAAATTATAGGAATGGATTTTGTGAAAAATGATGGTATGTATTTTTAATTTTACAACCTTTCTATTACATTTTTTAAATTATTTATGGAAGCTAGAAAAGGCCAGCATGTGGTAGACAGAAACTTAATTTTATCCTGAAAAAATCTATGAGTCCTAACCATTGATTACTTATTGATGATGTACAAAATATATCAATTTTTTTTTTTTTTTTTTTTTTTTCTGAAGTGAGTTTTATATCAGGACTAACTAAAATCTGAATATACCCTGTTACATAAAACTATGTTGTTTCATTAAATGATTTAAAATTGATTGTTTTGTCTCTATAGGAAATAGATATATGAAAACAAACTGAAGGGCCCAAAGAAATTGTCCCATTTTCAGAGATGCTTGATTAAATTAAGTTTTACAGACTTAGATGTAATTTTAACTTGAATGGTAGAAATAGTTGGTACTTTTATCCTCAACTTAGAAGAAGCAGCAATTGAAATTAGGTGGTGTTTCAAATGTTCTTTTCTTAGTTTGGATAAATTGAGTGGTTGATAAAACGAGGGATGTTTATCCCTCTTTGGGATTATGGTCTGGGCACAGGTGGAGCTTTATTGAATTATTTGGAGAATAGAACAGTATGGAATATTTCAGTCGAAAGGGACCTACAATGATCATCTACTCCAACTCAAAGACTCTAGTATTTTGAGTATGCCTGAGCAGGAACTCTGGATGCTTCTGTGTTTTGGGCAAGTCCATTCCCTCATTAAAAATTAAGTTCCTAATTTATAGGTGTGAAACACCGAAATATCTGAAATCTTCTGAAATCTTGTTGACTTGAAAATCGGACCAATTACCTTAAAAAGACATGATTTTTCTGCCAAACTGAATGGAAATAAGAATAATCTAAGAATTCCGGGGGAGGGGGGAAGAAATGCAGGTTGTATGTCAGAAGTCAGGAGACGTTAGTTTCTTGCTTTCCCAGTCTGCCAATCCATCTTCTGATGAGAAGAGTTAGAAAATGCACAGTAGCCATATAAGTGGAAGTATATATAAAAGCACTAGCTTTGCTTGGCTGGAATTTGTTTCCTATAATCAGCTATGACAGATGAAGGGAAATAACTCCAGTCTTTAAGGTGATGTCATATTTTCAATGTACTTTAAAGTAAATTATGTTGTTTGCTAAAAATTGAGCTACTTTTTCTTCAGTCAATCATTGCTAATAAATTTCGAACATAATGGAAGTTTTATGACAATGACTTGAGTTTCTTCAGCAACAATATTGTAGATTGACATATGGTAATAATAACAAAAATTATTTTATTTCAGCATTAGTAGTAGTTCTAAGAGGTTAATAAATCAAATAGGCATTTTGTGTTCTGCATTTTACATAGAAGTATCTAGTACAAATAGTGGGGTTGTATCATCTAAGTCTTTTACTGGAAGTTATTGTGAAGATATTTTGTATGCAGTGAAAATATTTGATATTATTTTCTGGATTATGGAGTCCTGCCAACTATAGTTTATGTAAGAATAATTAGAATAAAATTCACATTCACCAGAAATATTAACACAGTACACTTTGATAAAATGACTGGATAAAATTAGTGTTTAAATTAAGGAATCTGTGCAACAATAAATATATTTTTTTCAGTAGCATTTATGGATTTTTTTCTTCCTAGATATCTTTTTTCCTTTTTTATCCTAATCACATAACCATCTATCAGCATCGTATCATGAACATTTTTTTTTCTTTTAATTGTTTGAATGTCATCACCTGCAGCAAACTGTCAAACTGAACAAGAAGATTCCTTCTAGAGTGAGTATTTATGCTCTGTCAGGGCCAAGAAGCCCCAGGTAGACTCTTATAATTCAGAGTCAGAAGGAGCTCAACTACACTGCTATCCAAATTTCACTGGCATGTAAATAGTTTAAATATTATTGATTATTTTAATGATGAGTTTTCAGTCAGATGTTGATTTAAGAGTATTTGACATGAACCAATGTATAATAATGATGAAGATAACATTGGAAGCAAATTAATTTAAATACAATTCATCAGGAAATGGTTAAAGCTATGAATGTATAAATGTGTCCATTTGATTCCATAGAATCACAGAATCTATTAAGTTGGAAGGAACTCATAAGGATTGTTGAGTCTCATTGCTGCTCACAGCACTACCTAAAAGTGAACCATATGACTGAGAGCATCAGCCACACGTCCCTTGAACTCTGACAGGCAGAAGTCATGGTTTTGAATAATTATTGAAATAAATTAGTTGTTTCTTTAACATGGAATCCTCTTTGTTGTTCTAGGTGGTACTGTGTCCACTGTTTGATGCCCCTCCCGCAATATACATCATCATGATATATTCCTTCTCAGACTTTGGAATTTGTTTTCTTGGTGGGTTTTGTTGGCTTTTTTTTTTTTCTCGTATGTCTTGAGGTCACCACAGTTTCTTCCCTTGGCCCAAGTCTTTGTGGATTTATTCTGCAACAGGAACGTATTTTGTAGGGAAAAGTAACTTGGAAAAGGAGTCAAGGGCAGTAGGTGTGAGGTAGATCTATGGTCCTTTCAGAAATGCTGCATTGAATAATTGCTCTATGTGAAAGTTTTACAGAACCTGATTAATTTCTCTCCATAATATATGTGGTAGAGGAAGGAGATTCCAGGCATTAAAATGCAGACATTTCTCACTCAGTGGTAGGACAGAGTACCTTAGGCATTACAGAAGAATTTTAAAACTGTGGAGGAGAACGCTGTCACTATTGAAAGCTGGAATTTAGCCAAGAAAGCAGAATAAACGTCTATTCCTGAAAAGAACCCATATATCTGACCACTCAGAAAAATCACTTGTACTTCTCTGTCAAAATACTTCAAGTTCTTTAATTCTTTTTAGCATTGTAGTCCCAGGATATGAACAGTCAGTCTATTACTATCTGAGCAAAAGGAATATTTCTGAAGTGAATTTTAGTTTATAGTAATCTTTCTTGGCTACACAAAATGATTTTTAAGGGTATTTTGATTTTTCTTAATAGAATGGGTGAGTTTGATTGTTTGTATGCTGTCATTCGATTACAGAACTCTTTTTTCCCCTTGTTTCTCATATTCCTGCTGAACTCAAATCTATGATTTGAGAATATAAATCTTCACCAAAATTTCCCATGTGTTTTTATCTTGTTTTGTAGAGTTGATCTTTTATTGTGTCGTCATGTCACAAATAACCATTTTTCCCTAGTATTTGGGCTCTCCAGTAAAAGCTCAGTATCATGCTATTCTACATTTTGTCTTGCTCTGAGAAGCAGAGGGATTGTACTGCTCTGCCAAAGCCAGGGGAGGTACATATTTGGGCTTCCCTGTTTGATAATGTGCTGTTTTAAAGCACCTCTTGAAAATATATTTTGCAGGTCAATCCACCCAGGCCCACTGTCTTCTGAAGTGATTGATGTTGCTGCTGTGTCTGATCGTAATCAGCTGAGCCAGTCATCCATCATGACACAGTAACAAAAATCTGTCATAGATATTTATGGAAAATTAGTTTATTAATGTATGCAATTATAAATTCATGTGCAGTGTAGGTAATGGAGGTGTTCAGGTTGAAGTGTTGGCCAGCTGGTGAGGGGCTTGTCCAGCAAAGGTCACCCAAGCAGGGAAGGTAACTGCTGGTCACAATGGAACTGTTGCAGCCCCAAAGAAGCGTGGGAGGGAGTAAGGAGGTCAGAAACTTTGCCTGAATGTGTTTGAGGTAAGTAGGTTTGTGCAGAGGGAGACAGAGACCTGCTCGGGTTTCTGGAGAACCCCCCCAGACATTGAAACTTTAAAATCTTGTTCTTTACATCTGTGTTTCCTCTGTGGTATCAACCACAGAGATGTAGAACATGCAGGCTAGAGGATTTTTAGGGGATGCAGGAAAGAAAAAAGATCAAAACAGCTGAATATAAGCAGATATTTCTAACCAGCATTCCAATTCCAATCTCAATGTAAATAACCAAACTCTAAATTTTCGTTCATTTATGCGCTTCCCTCTTTTTCAAAACATTTTAAACTTTTCAGTCTATTTTGGATGTTGAAAGTAAATATGTTTACTTTAACTTGATTTTAGAAGATTAGTAAGAGGTCAGGACATAAGAATGCTGCCTGATTACAGGAAATCCTGTAATCCCTGCTTCAAAATGATTTGTAGGATTTTTGTTTGCACTTTTTGTTTGTTTTCAACCCAGTTGCTAAAACAACCAACACTCTGGGGACAGGAATGCAGAGTTACCACTTTCTGGTCAACTTCTTTATTTAAATGCTTTTATGTATTTGTGAGCAAGCTTACCACTTCTTGTCAGCCTCTCTTGCTGCTTCTCTCATCATCAAAGCTTTTTCACTGCAAAGACATGCTTCAGGCATTAAATTGCTGGAAAGACTGTTGCCCTCTGGTGTGTGCCTAGTTTGTGGCCTTTAACTTTCTATAAGCTCACTTCTAATGCCAGTGGCCTTTGCTGAATCCCATAATAAAATGTGCACCTTTCCTCATTTATCGCACTGCTGGCACAATTGTCAAGTCTTCGTTTGTACATCTCATTGTAGACCTTCTCCTAGCACATCTAGGTGTGGTGGCACTTAGTCTTAATTGAATGTGATAAGAGAGTTAACATCAGCAAAGTTCATGTCTCTCTAACGTGGCTTGAGGGACCATTATTGTTATTGATTATGATCAAATGTCCTATTGTCAGTGCTGAAAGATTATTATATTTTACAGCTGATGAATATATATGAGATTAAAAAAAATGTTCATAGTTATTCCCTTAGGAAGACAGTACAGTGATTGCCTAATAACATTTTTTTCTTTCTCTATAACAGTGCTAAAACATAATTTCAGCGAGTGGACTCAATGTCAAAAGGTATGATTTGTCAAGACAATGAAGTGTGGACATAAATATATGAAATTTTGCAGTTATTTTTGCAGTTACTGGTTGAACAAGTTTCTGTTCTATATGAATCTTTTGCACAACTTTGCAAAACTCTGATTTTTCTCTACAGGGATTACTTACTCCTTTTTGGTGTTTGTGTGTGTTTGGAATTTTAAAAAGTGTATTCGGAAGTTTTGGGGTTATTTTTAGAAGAAATTAAAATTCTATTCAGACTTGAATGAGTTGATGTCATTTTAAAACCTAAAAACTCTCTCTTTTGGAAATATAGGCTATCTAAAAATATTTTTTAGGATCTGAAATAAATTGAGAAATCATCTAACTCAAGAGCAAGACAGTTTAATTTTTTAGATCAATTGTCATATATATAAATAATGATTTTTACATATGTAGGCTATGAAGACTAAGGAATAGTCTTCAAAAATTTTGATGGTTTTATTAGATTGAAAATAAAACTAGCCATTGGATGATCCAGAAGTGCAATGTTTTTTATTATATGGCTCTTTCAGTATTGTCCATAAAACAAAGTAGCTGCTGAGGTAATGTATTGTCACTTCAAGTCTGACCTGCAGTTTCGTTTCCCTGCTGATAATTACTTGCATGTACATTAAAAACATAAAAAACCAGTGTTTCTTGCTGGACTAAGGGGATGTATACAAAGAGGAGGAAGTGGGTAGTATGGGATGTCCTTGGGATGGCTACTGAATGTCTCCCATAGAACCTTGACTTTTCTCAAATTCCAAGTTAATGAAGCTAAACTTGTAGTAATTGCTTTCATAACATGATTAATAGTGTCATGTTTGGCCAGTGGGGCTGTGACCCGGCAAAACACTTAAGCACATGCTTATCTTTAGATGTGTGAGCAGTTTTGAGGAAATCAATAGTGGTTTCACTGCTAGGCTCCATTTTTGCCTTGTAGCAATTTGTATTGGGATTTTGAGAAACAAAGAAGCTAAAGTCTTGAAAATGCTCTAGTCTTAATTAGAAAACATGTTTTAGTCATGCATTTGACAGGTTTTAATTAAAGTAGTTTTATATAAATTATATGATACTTGATATATGTACCCACTATACATTTATGCACATAGAATTTATCACAATGTCTTCTCAATATATAAATGTTATTGTATTTATGTTCTGTGAAAGCAATGAAGTCATAATGTTATCTCATAATAACAGTTCATTTTGATGGTAAGTCTTCAGTGAAAAGTGTAGGGAAGTAATCAGTGCTCTTGCTGAAGTACTACAAAACTGGAAATCAGGTTTATGTTTTCCACATGTGTAATGGAAGTCTGGGCATTTAGTCTGGGTTAATATCCCATAGAATTAGTTCCTCATTCTGATGCAGAAGTAAGTGAATGCTCAGTATTAGAAATATAATAGGAATCAAAATGGGGAAACTGAGTTAGTATCAAGCTCTGCTGAACCAGAAGTACTGTTTTATGAATGGGTTTTTGCCACCTTGTTAAAAAAGTGTTACATTTCTGCAGGAAGCATTGTTTATTTTTCCTGAGACCTGAGTATCTCGTTTGTGTGTATTCCAATGAAAAACCAAACACAAAGAAATTGGTGTTTTAGGCTGTGAAAATACTTCATGAATTTGATAATGAGGAATTATTTTGAGTTAAGTTGACTACTGAAGGAATTTTTTTAAAGAGCTAGGACTGTGGACACAGAGGAATGTTGCTCCATTAGCATGGAGTGTATTGACATCAGGCACTTCTTTGGAAATGCAGATATTTGGATCAGCAGTGAGAGCCAGTCTGGGAAACTAAACTTCTGGATACTTAGATTTTTGTATGAGAATTCCAGCTGTGATATTTACTTCGGCATAATTTAACATAGCAAATTATTCATATAATTCATTCAAAAAGGCGATGACTGTATATATAAACTCTCATGTGCTGTGTAACAGTTTTGTATTGTTTGTGTGCAATTTTATACTAGCATTTAAGGGATAATAAATCAATAACTAGGAAGATTACAGAAACAATAGGAAATTAAAGGATTTATTAGAATTATGAACTTATCTGTCCTACTGAGGTGCAGTCATAAGTCAGGCAGCAGTAGAGATGTCCTCCTACACTGACAGCAGAGATGGTCTGCCTTATATGGCACTTCCACAACCAATAATACACTTGGAGAATGTGTTAGGAGCTAAAAACTCATAATACATGAGTGTTTTATATATTGAAAAGGATGCAGATGCCTACATCTTACATGCCAGAGGCATTTCTTCAGTTAAAAATGGGGCTGTTTTTGTGTGATCTTCATTTTTTTAGTCAGATTCAATTTAGATTGGCTTGATGAGGTTTTGATTGGAACTGAAACTGTGCTGTGCACTAGATACTCCCTTTTGCAGGGGATCACTGTGGTGTAGAATTTGTGTTTTAGAATGATGGCATTTGTATTCTCATACACATCTGAGTTCAACACACTGGCCTTCAGACTTTTTCCTAGATTCCAGATTGAGGTGATTTTTGATCTGCTGTTTAATTTACGGAAATTTCAAGGGGAAAGGTACAGAAGAATAGAAACCTTTTTTTTTTTCCCTTTGGTCTTTAAATGGGTATTTCTACACGCATTTTTCCTTTTAGAGACATTCAAATCACTTTAAGAATTTCCTGCCAGATTTGCATTGAAAACATTTTAGCATATGTAGTTTAAAATGCTGGCATTGATATTAATGCTGTAGATGAAAAGAGTTTCAAATTATTGTAGTTAATATGGGTAGTCAAAGAATTTTTTTATAGAGATGGAGCAAAACAATGAACTGGCTAAAAATGAAATTTTAACAATGTGGTGTGAACTTCAAGATGACCTGATGCTTTTTTAGCACAATTTGCCTGAAACACAGAGAAAAACTTTAGCATTTGCATTCAGGAAAAGAGATAATAGACTTTCCTCGATGACTTCTAGGTCACAGGGCCATGCGTTCAAATTAGCTATAGTTACATACTAGAAGAATAAGGTTGCTTAAATTCTGTGCTCAAACATAATTACTAGGAAGGGAAGCAACTAATGTTGATACAGTTCTGAAGTTTAGATACCGAATAGTCTACACCTCAACAATTTTTAGAAAGCTAAACTGCTTCATTAACATTATGAGAGGTACACTGGTTATGAATTTGACATTATGTGGTTGGTATACAACTGGTATTTGGTGTTTTGTTTGACACTGGTATCACGGAAAAGGTAACAAAGTGCAGCGGCCTTCGATGCTTTCTAATAGTCAGAAAGTACCATTATATCTATAACATCTGTTTTCATATTTGTCATATTAGTACTTGTCTAAAAGAGGTGCCCCTCAGGAGAGGTAAAAAACCAAAATAATTTGTCCTTACATTTTTGAAGCCCAAAACTTCTGACTGTGATTAAAACAGTTGATAGTATATTTGCAAAAATAATATATATCTCTTCCCTGGTTACTTTTGACTAAATGATTCCTTCCAACACATATCAATTAATTTTTGAATCAGCAAAGTTTGAAAATAAATATCTTATCCTGGTTCTGTGACGTGATTTTGCACTTTATTTTGATAAAAATGTCTGCTCTGTCTGCTCTGCACCCTTCTCCAGAAAAAGTTATTCCATCCGTGCAGGTCACAAGCTGTTTGAGGCATTTCCCAGTTCAGTGCAAATATCTCTGCCTGAGGTTTTCCAGTATGTGGTCTGAGAAGTCTGTAGATAGACTTTAGGACTTTTGAACCAGGGCAACCCTCTGAGAAGACCATATCAAAGGAATTTATGACACAGCAGACTTGAGGCATCCACCATCTTTTAGAGTTCTTTGTGCTTTTTTACTGCAGCCCATACTCTTTTACACTTGGGCGCACAGTAGATGCCAGATTTTTTAATATATATTTTATATGATGTAATGTACCCTAGCTTTAACATCTCCACAAAGTTTGACCCTCAGGCATCTTAAAGTGTTGAGACTTTTGGAAGGAGTATATTGCACATGTGGGAAATATTATTTTTTATTAGAGGGAAAAAGCCATAATTAGTGCTTTAGCTATCTTGTTAATTCCCTTTTAAAACTCAGAGTGATTAATGTGGCAATTTCTAGATATTTAAAATGTAAATGAAAGTGTTTAAATACATATTTTGTAAGAGTTTTTAAAAAAAATTAGTATAAAAATCAATGGCCAAAGTAAAAGTAAAATTGTTCAGGATAAAATGCATGCAGAGAAACAGAACAATTATATGCCAATTTTATCTAGAGTTCATAGAAATAAATTGCAATGTCAAGCTCATATTCACAAAGTTGCTTTCCTTGCTATTTTTTTGTTAAATGTGTTTTTACCTCAAAATTTTGCACACTTCCCACGCAGTTACTACCTTACTTAATGTGCTATCATAAAATTTGTTCTATTATTTATACACCGTAAAACACATCAATATTATAATATTACATATTATAATTTTCTTAACCTTTGACTGTCTTTTTATGCTCTTGAGTTTTCAAGTTTTAATTTGATCTCAAATTTAATATTGGTTGTGTCAGGCTTCTTGGATGGAACATCTTGCAATGGCTATTTATATTTTCACCATCAGAACTTAGAAGTATAAGATAGGGAGGAACAATGATGTAATTTTTCTTGTGTTGGGTAAAGATTTTATAGCAAATGTTTCATGGATTTCTGTTGGTATTACTAATTGCTATAGCAACAGAAAGTTGTATTAGTCACACTTTTTCTTATTATTGTCCTGTATTTCTAGAAAGATGCTACTTAAAAAAAGCTTAGAATGACTAAGATGCTTTTAGCAGTTCCACTGTATTTTGACATAAATCCCACATAAAATCTCACATGACTTCGCTGTTTGTTTTCTGCTGTATCACACTGCTACAACGCTTGCCATGTGTAATCAGGGGTGTATTTGTTAAAGCTGCATACTTAGGGGACTTTATTTTCTTTCAACAATTTATGTGCAAGCTTTCCAAATCCCTGGAGAGATTTAACAGTTCTATGGGATCCAGATCCTACAAAACAGAGAGGAAAACTAAATGTGGAACTGTTAATCTTTCTATCCAGGAAAATGTGAAGTCTGCAGTATTTATTTGTTATCTTTGTTGCCCAACATAGTGTGATTTAACTGGGTTTTTTTTCTAAATAGGGCTTATTTTAGGAAAAAAAGTACTTCAGCGGCCTCTATTTTCTCTTGACCTGATATATAGAATTATGTTAGGCAATTTTGTCTTGTTTCTTTTTGGTACCAACCTATCTAGAGAGTTCTGTAAATCCCTAAACTAGCATATCTGTTTTCTTTAGCTGAGATACAGCTACTTCAGTGTTTTTCAATTTTTCTGACATTCCAAAGACCTTTAGGGACGTGAGAAGAGGAAAAATAGTCATTGTTGTGTAGGTAAATGTGGTAAGAGTTATCTGTAACACATTTCAGGTCCAGTCTGAGATATTAATTAGCAATTTGGCTCCACTCCATTTTACCAAATACTGTCAGATGAAAACTAAACCCACACAATCTAATAAATTTGCTTTCTGGAACTTCTACAATTAAAAAAGTGTGATGACTGTAATAGATTGTTATTAGCGCTGTGGCTTATGTTGATGTGACCTTAGTTCCTGTTGCTGTATAGAGTGGATTCTGAATTAAGCATTTATTTGAAGTTTTATAGCTAAACATGTCTATCATCTCACTTAACAAACCCTATGACTTTTATGCTGCATAAGCAGCAAAACAGACAAGGAAAGGGAAAAAAGATGATAAAATAATAAAATAATTTATTATTGCTAATGAAATTTAAAAAAATGTACTTTTTTCTAAGGCAATTAATAGAAGAAAACTGTTCTTTTTGCTATTTGTGTAATCATTACATTCCTGGAAATATCTTTTGCCCCTCCGTGATAACTGAACAGAAACACTTTTCTGGCCTTAAGGAAAAGAATATAATATTAAGATAGAAAGCCTGCAAATTAGACACTACAGATCCCAAATTTACATCAAAATGTAAATCATAAGCCCTCTGAATTTCTCATTTCTTGACCTTAAAACAAGGTTTACTTTTTTAATAGTTTAAATATTTTGAAGACTGCTTGGATAGTGTAAAAATGTTCACGGTGAGTTCTGTATTAATAAACGTTCTTTTTAAATAAAATAATTTTTTTTTCTACAGAATAAAAAGATCTGTTACTAAAATCTTTTTCAGTAGATCTCCAAAGACTGCCTTCTGGGAAAAAAAAAGTTTTTTGAAGGTTTTTCCTTTTTTTTTTTACTGCATCTGCTTAAATTTCTGAAAAATTTATATTGCTGTAAATATTTATTAGTGTTTTGGAGCAGAGTGGAGTTGACTCAATCACTTTTGTGGCATTTCATGCTAACATCAGGCAAATAACAAAAATACTAATGATATCTCTGAATGTTGATTCACACTTGTGTTCTGCTTTTGAAAAAAAAAGAGACCCTGTTTCATCCTGCCTGTCTTCTGCTTGCTTTGGAAATAAACCAAACCAAGGTGGGAGGTGAATTCCCTCCCTCAGGTGCCGAAGTGTGAGGAGAAAACAAAAGCATTGTCTTGCTCATGCAGATTTAGAAGGACTTAACACAGTTTTTCAGTTTAATTCATAGAGTATTATTTCTGGTTCTCTGCTTTACTAAGGTCCTTTACCACTGAGAGAGAATCAAAGTAATGCAGATTGTGTGAATTCAGGTGTAGTTTTTTCAATAGCCTACAAATCATAAAATACAATTTTCTCATTTAGGTCCTAGTTCATAACAGTAAATGGTTTAGAAAATTGTATTAGGTAATTTTCTCTAGTGCATTTGATGTAAATTGCACTAATATTGTGAAGTGCTTTTGTTTAACATAGTCTTTGTAAGTTAGATAAATGAAGGTTTCTGAAGAATGGAATTAGGTGAAGCTCATTATGATGAACAAGATCGCATTCAACGTGGTTAATTTTTTTGTCCTAGTGGCACTAAGCCATGTAACTTCACCATTCCTTATTAACTGGTTTTGTTTATCTATGCATTGAAGGAAATTTCTCAGTCATATAAATATCGCCTAACATGTTTATTCCTTGAACCTCACCAAATTGTTATCATTAGCCAGTGATGGTTTCTCCCCTGAGCATAATGATGGTCTTGCATGTTTTGTAGCTTTGAAAAATAAGAGAGATCAGAGAACAGGACCGTAAAGGAAAACATACACAGGCTTTGTGACTTGTACCTTAATGATTGCTAGCTGTGGGCACTAAAATTGCCATGTGGTCTGAAATGCAGATCACATCTACCTTTTGCCCACTTTGAGTAAAGAAAAAAAAAATTACTTTTTTGTTTGCCTTTCCTTCTGAACAGTAAATCAGAGTGGAACCACAATTCATTGGTGGCTTATATTGGGTGCAGACATTACCAGTTCCAGTGCTTACAACATCTGAAGACGGAGAAAGAAGGGGAAGAAATGGGCTTTTTAAATATTTAATTTAACATCCTCACTCATTGCTTAACTGAGTGGATTCAGTAGATATTAAGCACACTGAGAACATACACAGAAACAGTTAATAGTAATGAGTTTCCTTTAATGATGAACTTGAAATTTAGTATTCCTACAGTTACCAAAGCAGTCATTCATTTACAGAAAACTCTGTTGTTCTTTTTGTGTGATCCCTGCAATAAGGGATTGCTGTAATTTAATGGGAATATAGAGTATTAGAACAAGGCAGTTCACATAATTTGCTGTGCTTGAGAAGTGTTTGAAGTCCAGCACTTCTTGTTAATTGGTAACTGCGAGCAGAGTAACAAACAGTAAGTTTCTGATTTTTTTTAATCTTTCTGTAAGTGAAACATCCAGAGAGAAGAGGAAAAATAAAAAAAAAAAGAAAACACAGCCACAAGTGATATAAATTAAAGGAGTTTGTTAGAGCTGGACTGGAACACTGTATTACAAAAAGTCCTTTCTAGGAGAATTCTTTAGTCACATATGAACAGTGGTATTTCACTCTAACATCAAACACAGACTTTTGTCATCGAAGTATGCAGTTAAAGTTAGGTCTGAATAAAAGGAAATTGCATACTATGGTCTTGTATTTTTTCATATATTTCTACCTGGTAGGCATATGAGACCAACTGGATACTACTTGCTGTAGAACTCTTTATTTTCTATTGAGAATGAATCCTACTTTATTTAGAGAAGGTGCTGTTCAGGCAATTCTAGTGAGGGAAAGATTTGTTTGAAAAATAGATCTATTTTCCTTTCTGACTTCCTGGTATGTCCACAAAGAACTCATTCACTCAATCCAATAATGCCACATCAAAATTCAGCTGTCCATGAGTTAAGGATGCTGCCTTCCCATGCAGCAGGGCAGTACCCCCAGCTGGGGCAAATCATTCACCAGATACAGTTTACAAAAGACCTGAAGAGGCCCATGGCCTCCTTTTATGAGCTAATTGTACAGCTGAATGGCCACAATAACATAATACTGGATAAACTGAGTGACAATGATAATAGAGGAGATACTGTTAAGAAAATATATCGGGGAATATATCTGCAAAAGGATGACCGTCATTAAGTGCATGGCATAACATTCAGATTTATTTCATTCAAATAATTTCTTCCTTATGCTTATTCTTTGCTCACTGAAGCCGAAGTAGACACTTCTATTCAAAATGATTGTGTGAACTAACTGAACAACTATTCACAAAGTGAAGAACATCCCCAAAATCAGGAGTGAGTGTGTAAATGCCCATTGAATCATATTTAGAAGGACGCCACTGTGAAAGGTTCAGTGCAGCTTCCAGTGCCAGGTGCCTGGGAATGTGAGGATGAGGAAGGACAGGGCGTGTGCCCTTTATCATCACCTTGCAAAGATTTGTTCAGTGTCACCATTTTGAAATGAGATTCTAATGAATCATCATCTTTTTCTGCTCCTGTTCTTTGTCCCTTTGACCTGGTAGATGGATTTTAGACTCAGAGTGAATTTTCTATCACTGTAGTCCTGCAGTTTTTCTTTCCTCTGGCTCTTATGCTACTGGAAACAGTAATTTAATTGGATCTTGTGTCTTTTTGCTATCTTAAAATTTAGTCATTTCCTACGATGTGATTTTATTGTGATTAATTATCTGCAGGGTAATTCATAAATTATTCCCTCTGTTTTATAAAGTAGGGATATATTTGTTCACAAGGGACTGGAACAAACAAGGAGTAGTTAAATTACTTATGTAAAATAAGAAGTCACAATAATCTTCAAGAACAAGCAATTCATGCAAACCTGCAGTAGCCCTACATCTGTAATTTATTATGTTTCTAAATTATCACAAGACAAATTCTTAAAAAATAGGCTGACAAAATATGTTATTCTACAATAATATATTGTAGAATAGGTACAACCTAATACCAAGGAGTGATAAGGAATGCACTTCTGTCCCTGCCCACCCCCATCAAAAACACAAAATAAATTTACAGAAAAGATAATTGCAGATTTAAACACACTCTTCCCCCTCTAATAATAATTTGAGATGGTCTGTGGTTGCCCTTTTTAAATACTAATGTTGTAAAGCCATCTCTGAGTTCATGAAGCATTTGCTGAAGGCAGCTGATGATTTATGCATGTCCAGTTTGCTTCATTAAGCATTTTTATGCATGTTTCTGAAGACAAAATGCTGAACTAGACGGACCACTGATGTGCTATATTAAGGAAATTAGAGTCACCATTTTACTTCCTATATATCGCTTTTTAGACACAATTTCCATTTACACGAAAAATATCTATCCATTTGATACAAGCTATTAACTTTAGTTCTTTTACTTTACTGGTTTACCAGCTTCTATTCTTTCTTAAAGCAGAGCAAAGTTTTCCTGGAGAGTAATAAATTCTGAAAAGAAAACCTCTTACAGGTCTTCACATTCTGTGCTTATTATTTACAGATGATTATCTGTATGAAATTTGGCCAGACTGGTAACAAGTCTGACAAAATTTGATGCTGGTTTCTAGGATGTCATTCTGAAGTCATAGTTACTCGTGCAGATATCAGCCCTTAATTTTTAAAACTAGTTCTTAGTTTTATGGATTTGAATAACTTTTTTTGAATAGTTCTAATTAATTTCCTCTAATATACATTAATTATTAGAATAAATAGTAACATTTGTTATTTTTTAGTTTCCTGAGCATGTTCAAATCTGCTTGAAGTTTGTGCAGTTGTTACATGAAGCATTTGTAATGCTAACCAACTTCTTATAAAAAATAAGTTCATGAGAGTAGATAATATGGGTGGCTTTGGGTTTTTTTCCTTTACTCTATTTTGTGCTTATAAAATTTTTATCCTCAGTTTAGGAGAATAACAGGTGTTTTAAATGTATACTTTTCAAGGAAATACTTAAGAAGCATTGTAATTGAATTCAAATTTCTCTCTGTCAGAATTTTAAGTCTTCACAAAACTATCCTTCAATTTCAACAGACAGATTTGGTGTCTAATTGCCCTAATTTCTTTGGCTTTCTCAGGAGTGTGTTATGTAGGTGTTATGATACTTCTGCTCATTGCTCAGAGGTATTCTTGTAAGAATTATTATTTTTATGGGGCAGCTTGACAGACTGGTCAAAATACTACCTGTAGAATACTACTCAGTAAAAAGGATGGTGTTTCATAATAGCCCTCCCTTGGCTGTGTGTGACTGGCATTTAATCTGGCAGAGAAAATGCACTCTTCTATTCTATAGGATATTTACCAAATTACTAAACTTCTGTGAGCAGCGGCATCGTTTAAAGTTCTTGAAGATTAGCAGAAACTTTGAAGAGAGTATGAAGCTATATTTCAGTCCTTTCACAGTTCCTCCCAAAATATTTCTCTGACATAGAAAACTTAATGTGACTTGGCATACTGGAATACATAAATTACATAATGACATTTATGATGTACTGATGAAGATAGGGCTGATGACTTAGGCACTGCAATATGCATTCCGTGGGATTTTGGCAAAACAATTAGACTTCCTAACAACCTATAATTCTTTTACCTCTGTAAGTAGGCACTGGCTTCTATGGAGATTTATAATGTCATAAATATTAATGGATTTTTTTCAGGATTGTAAATAATGGTTTGCTTCTTAAAAGCTAGTCATATAGATTTCAGTGGAATTGTAGCTTCTATAAAATAATGCTGTCATGCCTTCAATTTACCATATGCCTGATGATTTCTTCAATATCGGAATTGGTAATTAGGCTCCTGTAAATGGCAAATAGGGAGTGACATGTGAACCTCCCAGAGTGTTGGTGCTGAGATTGTGTGTATCCCCATGCCATTGTGCACATCCATATGCAGGGAAGTGTGTGCTCTTCATCCCTGCTTGGCTGACTTAGATACAGTCGACAACAGCCTTGACAATGTAACAGGAAACTTTTCTTTTAATGCCTCCTAAGTGGTAACAGACATTCTTTTCCAGACAATTTTAGTGTTTTATAGAGACTCCTGAAACTGGTTAGAAAACATTTTCAGCAGCTGAGAAAAGAAGTTAACATGCAGGTGACATTCTTTGCATGCCAGCCCATACATTTGTATGTGCCTGTAGAAGAGGCCTATACATTTCTGAAGATGTTTTGTACTATGCTCTGTTCCACAGCTATGGGAATTGTTAATTTTCAGCTAAATTTTGGGTATTAAGGTAAAAGGAATGTATTTCAGGGAGGAAATTAAAGTAGTTATCTATGTTATTTTTTAAGAATACATAGGCCAATGGGAGCATTTTCTATCCTGATAGAGTTGCTTATTTGTAGTCTAAAGCCATTGTTTAAAGATTTTCCTGTGTACACTTGTCTTCTTGAATCAAAAGCTGGGAGGTTTTTGCTCCCCAGAACTGACTAAAAGCACACTGTTAATAAGAGTACTGCTGTAACACAAATATGTGGAATTTTCATACAATTTGTAGAATATAAGATTGAAGACGCTTCAGTTTCATTAAATCCAGAGACATTTTATTACACCTAGAGTTTCTTAATTTCACATTTAGAAATCTCATTAATCATATAATATACTTTTTAAATAAAGAAACACTTCTTGCAGTGTTTACTCAGAAATTCCCATTATACTAAAGAAATTCTTATCTAAGTAGAAGTAAGAAATGTCAAAGCTCTAATGTTTTTATCTGAATCTTTTGGGTTTCTCCAAATAAGGTATCTTTCTTTTTAAAAAAAGTTCAAATACAGATCTTTTATGAATATACGGGAAAACCTTTCTCATAGGTTTGGCAACACTTCCATACCAGAAGAGACATTTTATTTTGCATCAATTCAGGGGATTAAGTTACAACTTTCATCTTACATATCCATAAGTATTTTGTAAGGAAAAACCCCATAAGACTTCACAGACCTCTTGAAATGCTATGGAATAAAACCTGTTCTGGTTCCAAATAGAGTTGTAAACAATTGCTAGTAGAAATAATGTTTTAAAGTGACATTTTAAAGAAAGACACTTACATAAGAATTCAAAATGAATGAACTTTACTTTTATGAAAGGAACCAACTGAAGTGTTTCAAGTCACTTAAAGCTCAATTAAACTCTCTTACGAAACTCTACGTGGAACTATATGTGAATTTTATTCATTACTATTTTACACTGCTTGATTAACTATTGAAAGAGTGTCTCTAATTGGCATGTCCAATACTGAGAAAATGTGTTAATGATCTTTGAAAATATTCCCAAAAAAAACCTCCTTAAAAAATAATTAGGACTTGAGTAACTTAGTCTCTTTCTTTTAATCAAAGGCAGGATAATCATAGCCGACCTCACATACATCTCTAAGAGCTGCTGGAGGATTGAGGTATCTAAAGATGGCCTGTCTGAAAAGAAAGCAATGAATATCATAATTGCTGTCCTGCAAAATCTTTTCTCAGAGTCACGGCTTAACATGAAATTCCTAAATTCACTGTGAGATTCTTCTGTCTGTGGGTGGCAATTTTGTTAGCACTGTGCCTTCTCCATGTGCCCTGAGCTGCTCACACTGTGAAGCCCAGCACTTAGCATGGCCTGTCTGCTGTCACGGACATGTCACTTGTCCATCCTGATATCCAGAAAGAGGCCCAATTATCTGCATGTAAGGCTTAGGAATTATCCTCTGCTATGCACGAGTCTTATTCTTGTGTATGAGCATATGAAACCTGTGAACAAATGCACCTGCAGCATAACAAGGAGGCCTAGAAAACATTAAATATTTAGGGTCTTCTGGAAAAGCTTGACTGTGTGGCAATTAACATATATATATTTGGCATATAAAGTGACAGGTAACTTTCATTTCATTTACAACTCTTAGAGGTTGCTTTCCTCCAAAATAAATAAAACATTTCTTTCTCTGTCAAATAGTAAATAGAAAAAAAATGTTCAGGACAATCATTTATGTATTTATTGTTTTTGTGTGGTTTTCAGAATTTCTTGGAATGGAATTACATGAAATATTTAAAATTTCCCGTATCTCAAATACATTTTCAAGTTATGTTGTCCAAGCTCAAACACACAACACCATTTTTTGTGACCTAGAGAAGTAATGTTCATGGGGTTTTTTTTCTGAACATGGCTGATGTTTTGGTCACAGAGTTGTAATTTGCGTCTGTGTTGAATTTTAGTTAGTTTCATGATTTCCATTAGCAGTAGACACACATCAGTTAATGCCTGTCACTGCAGATGTATTCAGGTGCGTGAGAAAAAAAAGAAAGGGTGTATATATGTCCTCAGGTTTTTGCAAGTGACTCCGATATTTGGTGTTTCATTTGTAGATACAGATACTTGTTTTGTTGTTTTCTATAGTAATCACATATCTGTAGCTTACTCAGAGTCATGTGCTGGTATTTCGTATTATAAATCATAAACAGGTTGGTTGGAACACAGTTGGTTTTTTTTTTCTTTTTGTTTGTTTGTTTGTTTGTTTGTTTGTTGTTCCTTCTTAAGCCTACAGGTGAACTACAACCTACACAACCTACAAATAAGAAGCTACTTTGTTATTTTGCAGTTCTCTACCTTCCTGTTTATGCATCTTTGAATTTATCTTCATTTTGAATGTATTTCCTACTCTTAGGCAACTATAGCTTTTATATAAACTGATACTTCACATAGAGCTGGAAAAAGTGCCTTTGTAATCAAGAATGTGCAAAGATAAAAGTAAGAAAACTATCAAATATCTGAAGTTAAATGTAGAAATACACTCTGGGTATTCTGGAGCATTTGTTAGGAACCTTTGTTTGAATTTATTCCATCTGTTGGGCTATAATGATAAAGGTTGTTATTGCAGTTCAGTAACGTCCAATGTAGCTGTGGAAGCTGCTTTGCAAAATCAGATGAATTTTGAGGGTCTAAAATGACCCATTTTATTTACTTTAAAGAATAAGCTACTGGAGCTAATGCAGAAGCTGAACTATTGATGTCTTGGGATATTTTAGTACCACAGGAAAACTGCCACTAATTCCTCTTAAGACTCAGGATTCTCAGAGGTTGGGGCTAGGTTGCTGTGGCCACCCTGTGTTTAGGAATGGGTAAAGGTAAAATCGGATGGTCACAAACACATAGGCAGATTGCCAAGACTGGGCTCGTTCAGTGGTTATCTCAATTGCAGTTATACCACAGTCAGACATAAATACTTGGTCCCTGTTGTGTCACTTCAGCTAGAGGAGATATGTGTTAAGATTATGAATATTGCAATTGCTTCATATATCCATAAAAAAAGATAGTACTATGATTTATTATTTTAAATATGATATAAACCCCAATGTATTTGAAAGAAATAGTGCATGACACTTGTCCGTTAGTCCAAATGATGTCCTTTGTTTCTCTGGCCACTTTCAGATTTGTTTCAAGTTAAATCAAGGCTTTGGAGTGTGAAACCTGAAAGATAAATTTTAAAAAAAATTTTACAAGTTGCTTTTTCTAAAGATATAGTTAATTAATTTGTTCAACTGATTTTAGACATAAGGCAAAACTCTATTATCCACCTCAAGTTTGTAACCTCTTCTTCCTCATTTTCTAATATGAAAAACTATCTGTTGCTGTAGCTACTGTTCAGAACGTTAAATTTGCATGGGATGAACAATGAATCAAATATGAGGAATGAGATACCATTGTCTTCCTTGTAGGTATGGGGTAAAATTTAGGCAGGAGAGGATTATGGCAGAAAATCTGTGTATGTAACTTAGATTGCCACAGTGATAAAATGTCTTTGCTCTTGAAACCTAAAGCAAATACTCCCCTATTTTCTAGTCCTGCTGAGAATAACAGTAGTTTGTTTTTCAGTACAATGATCATACAGGAAGGTGCAGATATGTGAATTTTGTTAACTATAGCTTGGGACTGCATCCAGCACAGCCATTTTAAAAGTTATTTTGTTATTTTATTAGCTTTTGGTGCCAAAAACCCTTTTCGTATGTGTTGGCTGAGAAAGGGGGGAGCCTAGGGGACCACTCCAGTTATTCTGTATCACAGCAATGCCCACGTGCAGCAAGAAAATACTGTGGGGAAGACCAGGATGCTGGGGCACTTGCTTTGCACTTCCAGAGCAAAATGAAAATCTAGGGGAGTGGCAGAAAATACTCCAGTCTCTGGTGTGGATTGCTCACCTGAAACACAGTGTTGTTTAAGTTTCTGTTATGAACCATCTGTTGTTTGTTATTAGAACTGCAGCAACTGATCTTTCCTCATTATTGTTTTTGCATATGAAATGAGTTCTATTTACTTGTTTCCCCAAGGCCTTTGCTTCAGTCATTCTGTTTATTTTGCTCCAGACTTATGAAATCTTTATGAAAGTGGAATGCAGCACATTAGGCATTGTATAAATGTCTTGCTTCTGCAAAGATTTCCAGACAGACTGTTGCTCAAGGTTCTTATGTTTACTTTATACAAAGAAATTCTGAAGTACATTTTTTTTTATTATTTTTTT
>VXBN01015402.1:165987-197458 GCA_013397395.1 Sinosuthora webbiana | reverse complement strand
TTTTTTTTTTTTTTTTTTTTTTTTTTTTTTTTTTTTTTTTTTTTTTTTTTTTTTTTTTTTCCTGGGGATTCTCTGCTAGTGGCTTTAGTTTTTCTCAGTAGTTTGTACTGATTTGGGATTTATTCTTGTGAAATAAAGTATTGATAGAAATGGAGTGAACCATTCCTTCTACTGTCTTGTGTCCAGTTTTATATTAGATCCTGATAGATGGATTTTTATGTCAAAGGTTTATGTTCTGTGATGTCAGAATTCATAATCTGAAAATTAAAAAACATGTTTATCTGTTTTCAGTTCATAAATCTTAGCCTTCACTGAATGATTAGTCTGGAGCCCAACACACATCCCAGCTACTATGAAGATTTATGGTGTGCTATAGAAAAGAGCATGTTACAATACTGTTCCCAAAACTGCATTAAAAAGAAATTGCTATTGTTGAAAGAGAGAAAACTCTACAAAAGGATTTGTAGTAACTCCAGAAGTGATACATCTGAATCTTTCTTAAATATATAGTGTTGAAACTGTTTTTGTTCATGTGCAACAAATTAAGTCATCTAGTAACACTTTTTATATTAGATTTTCTAAAGTTGTTTTCAATATTATCCACCTCTATGCAGCGTTGTTTGTAAAGTTTAAATATATTTGAAAAAGCTCACTAGTGAAGCAAAGTGTTTGTGGTCATCTGTTCTCTAACACTGCACTCTTTGATCATAGTCTACAGCATAAAATGCATGTGTAAATCTTAAATAGATGTTACTATATTTGTTTATTCTCATCTGACCTGCTGGAATTACTTTCTGTGTTTAATTGAACACAACGTGTAGTTTCTAGAGATGCTTCTGTTCATTTTGATGTATTGCAGTGCTGTATAATTTAAAGGTTTTCCTTTAGTTTTGGATTTTCTAACTTGAAGGTTTTCTGAAGATGGAACTGAACTTGGATACAGCATCTGTATTTCTGATGGATTTCCTTGTCTTCTTCCCATCTAAAAAGAAAAAAAATCAAAATATATTAGCGTGACACTTCATAGCTATCTTGCCCCCATGAATTGGATAAGTTCAACCTAAATCTTCATATTACAGTGATCTGTGTTAAGTAAGTAGTTAATTCTTCTGTGAGTTGTACAGAGCTATAGTTTTCCTTTTATATCCTCTATTTCTTTTATAGAAGGAAGTTGTCATGATTTCTAAACAACCCAGTGTAATTAAGTAACTTTAAGATCTCCTTCAATTGTGACTCCTAAAGCAACTTAGTTTGGGGTAACCAAGTGTTGTCTTGTTTTGGATACTTGTTTTTCACTTATCCTGAAAATACACTTTCTTCCTGAAGAAATTTGATCTGTTTTGAGGAGCGACTATTGAGTTGCTACTGATGGACATAAATATAATTACTAACTCTGTATTATATGAGTCTTTCTCTTCAGCATGATGTCATCTGCAGAATTTTATTTTAAATACTTTTGATGTTGGAAAGAGCACTTTCCAGGCTTTTACTTTTGCTGGTTTAGTTCAGGGGAATAGTAGGTCTGTGAAAAGAGTATGTTTGTGATACTCAACAATTACATTTCTTGGAAGCAGCTTTGTTTATGGGCCTAGTGATGGGATTACAAGTTGGTTATTGCACAGAGGTTAAGACAGCATGTTTAGTGAGTGAAGAGCTATAGTCAATACTGTACTGTTATAGTGCATTGCATTAGAGTCAGCTTCCAATTACCAGGGGACTGGGGGTGGCTACAAAGCATTTTATTGCTAGAGAAACACCACTGGTAGTCATCTTATGCTTCAAATAACTGGCTATTCAAAACCATCAAGTTATGGTGGGGGAAGGAAATGTCAGCGAAACATCTGTATTTATAAATGTATGTATTTCTATATTCACATGTAGTGTTTGAATGCTCCAGCATATGTTCATGTCATGTCTAACATTGCTTTGCCTAAACAGGCTGATGTTTCTTAACAGGTAAAATCTTGTCTATGAAGTCAGTTGACATTTAAACCTAAAATTTATGTAGGGTGTAGAAAGAGCAGAGAAAGTTTTTCTTCTAAATTTTCCCACCAAAAGGCCTCCTGGGATGGTTTTCTTTTAAGAAGTATATTATTTATTGAGTATTATATATTTATTATTTAAGTTCAAATGTTTTTGCCTGGGAAGAATAAAAATAATTATTGGTGTCAAATCAGCCTTGTATTTACAACAACAGTGAAAAACTTGAGACATATGAAGAACCATATATCAAACTGGGAAGCTGGAAACTAGAATTTCTGAATAGGAGCAACAGAAATACAGGTTTAGCATGCTTGTGAAATATATTAGTACTTTTTAAGTAATAAATCATGCTAAGGAACTTCCTAGTCTTAAAGATTTTCAGTTATTTTAATTTTTTTTCCTAGTAGAATGAGAATTGTGCTATTTTGCTGAAAATAGCCTGTCACTAAATTGAGTATTTATGAAAAACAGATTGCAGAAAGATATGATTGAAAATCATCAGACTTTTAAATATTTATGAATCAGTTAAAATATCACTCATATTCTTGCTGTTCATTTCAGATTATAAAATAAACTGCAGTGATTTAAAATGTGTCTTTGGCTAAATATAGAAAGAGTTTATGGTTGTAGACAATTAACATCCAAATGTTGATATCCTTAATCAGCTCTTGTTCTTGCAAAACACTGATTTAGCTTTAGCTATGGTGATCTGAAAATATGTTTTCCTAAAAGAGTTAACTCTTTACATGCTTAAAGTGGTTATAATGGAAGTATCAAATATGAGTTTAAGGAAGGCTGTTTCTTGACCTGACATTTGCAGACTGGGATGTGAAGGCAATAATAGTCTGTTTGAGAAGGACTTTTGGCAGGAAAGGAAGAGTTTCAACAATATAAAATAAACCTTGTGAAAAGGTCAATTCCACTCTTCACCTCTGTATATGCAAGCAAAAAACCCCAGTCCCCTTGAGTTAGCTTCAAATGTATTGAATGGACTTTAGAAGGTTTAATTTCTTTGAGTTCATATCACGTGGTTGTACATTTCTTTTCACATGTCTACCAAGAGTGAAAGACCTACAGAAATCTTATGAGGCTATGTGTCTCTAAGAATAGTGATTTCATCATCTTAGGTGTGATGTTTAAATGTTCAGTAAAGCCTTCAGAATCCCAAGGATACCTGTGCAGCCTCGAGCCAGAGGCTCTTGTTTGCTCAAAGTAATCCCATCTGTCGCACAACATCATAAAGAGGTTTCCAAGGCATTACCCCTATAGAGCACTTCAGTCGACAGACCATGAGGCAATGAATTGTCAAATAATGATGGTCCCTAGCTGCAAATGAAAGGAGGACAGCTGAGAACTTTTGATATTAAAGTACTTGATCTACTGAACCAGTTTATGAAACAATACATGTGGGAGATGAAAGAGTATTTTTAGATGGAAGGAGGCAATGTTCAGCTTCCTAAATTTGTATTTCAGAGTAACGCTTATCTTAGGAAAAATAAACCTGATTGAGAAAGAATACAGTAAAATGATTTGTAATGGTAAAGACCTCTTTTCCAGATAATGTTCCATGATCTCACTAATTTACTTTTGGACACATCTGTGGTAATTGAAGAAATCCAGAAATGCATTTTGTTCCAAGTTTCAAAGGTTCTAAACGCAGACTCAGGTTTCATTACTACCATCTGCTGCCTCCTAAATGGCGTTGCAAATTTGCATCATTTTACAAAGCACTAATGAGATTTTAACATTTTTCTCTACGAAAGAACTGAAGTGAGCCAACTGAGTACTTTTTACCCTGATTATCTTAACCTCTTTTTAGTGAAATGGAATTGTTTGATAGCACCAGCCATCATTTTCCCATAATTGCCTTTTTCATTCACACTTGTTTTCCCTGACACTGTACATAGCAGACAGTCCTTGCCTCAATGTTTTTGTAGTTTCTTAATTATGAGCTGTCAGCAATTGAATGAATGCTTTAAGAGGGTATGAGTATCTACATACTGTTTTGTCACCTTTCTTAACTTTGCATGTCATACCGAAGACTCCTGGTAATTACTGTAATAGTACTTCAGAGAAGTTATGTCAGCCTGCACTTACCATTAATGCATTAACGTGTCAAAGCAGCAGTGAATGACACAGCTCCAGGCAGTCTTAAAAGCTACTAATGGTAGCCCAACTCAGAGGAATTGATTTGTAAGCAACACTAAAGCCATAAAAACGTTCATCCTGAAATATGGCTTCACAAAGTCTTTTTCTCTCATCCACCTTACATTTAGTGCAGGAGGAACAGCTGTTTGAATAAAGCAGCAATCTGTAAGGACGAATGTTTCATGCCATCCGTGCTGGGGTGTTATTGCCAGAAGAAAGGTAGACATAATGACAGAATAGTTAAAAGGACTCAGTTGCTAACATTGCAAAAGAAAATCCCAAAGACTGCACTGTTCCACTAGCTCAAATGATAAGGGAAATAAATATGTCTTGAGTTAAATTTTAATGAGTGAGGATTGGATTCTAATGTGAAATGTATTTATACACTCATAAAGAAAAGCCTTTGGTAACTAAAATGATAAATATCTGATAGCTAACTATAAAAAGGCAAAGAAAATCTCACAAAAATACCTGGGGCTGTGGGATGGTGGTCCAGATCTAGAGAAAACAGTTTTCTGATGGCTCTTGGATTATGACCTCTGTGTATCATCCACTTCAGCAGCCTGGAATTAGGGGTAGTTTGCTGTTTCCTGACTGGATGTAGGGGAAGGAAGAGAGCACATAAGAGAGGAGGTCCCCTACAGAGATTGGGAAAAAGCAGTTACTGCTCCAAAACTTTTAAGAATGTAATTTCTAAAGGATGTGCATTCAGAAATGTTCCATATTATGTGTGGGTATCAGATAATTTTTACCATTGTGAACAGGGGATGCAGTTTAACTTTTCTGAAGTAATTTATTTATCAAAAATCCATGTGAAAAACAAGGGGGAAAATCTATTTGGAAGTTTCATATAAAATATCAGTACACAACTAAAATCCTGTCTCTCTGATGCCAGTGAGAGCTGTGTTATCAACTTCAATGAAACTAAAATTTTTCTCTTTATATTCATATATATCTTATCTCCTGCAGCAGTTAGGGCTGGAAAGAAGGAAGATGAATTACTAGAAACAAAAATAAACAAAAAGCAGAAAAAGGCAGATGATGAGAGACCAGGCTATTATAAATGAAGAGGCAAAGAAATAAGAAAAAGATGGAAACAAGGTTAGGCTGAGGAAGGCTGAGAGAAGAAGGATTGAAAATTATGAAACAGTTCAGTAATATTCCTAATAGTTAAAAGGTTAGGATTTTTGACAACATGGTCAAATATTCTTTTCCTTCAGTCAACAGCTGTGAAAACACACTGGGGAGCCAGGAGTATTTTCTAGTACTTCACTGAAGTACCAGCTGCCAAGTGAAAAACCTGTAATAAGAATTTTTAATTAGTGAAAAGACAGGGAAAGAGCTTGTTGCTAAAAGTTGGAAAATAAATTTTTCAGTCTTTGTGTTTATTTCTTTCCTCTTCAAATATTTTTATTGTAGTTCTGATTGCCTGAGGGTGTAGGTGGCTTTATAGGAAGCATTAGAGTGATTTGTGCTTGGGAGAAAAGAAACTTTCGAGGTAGCCTAGGGGAAAAAAATCCTTATGTATGCAAAAACCTGTCTAAATTTTTGTCTTGGAAATGTCAATTCTGTGTTTAGAATTGTGATGTCCCATTTCCCTTACCTGCTATTCATGGCAATTAAGGGCGGGGGGAAATTTATTAAAAAAAAAAAAAAAAAGTCCAGACATTTCATCTTTCCTGCCTGGGCAATTATTCACTGTGTTTTTTTTGGTGCCAGAACTAATCTGCATCTCAGCAAAGGCTGATAATGACCAGCAAGATACAGACACTGTGTTTTAAAGCCAAGGAAGTTTGTTTGTTATTATTCTCAAGATTCTTGACAGAACTCACCATAAAGGCAGGTTTGTCGTATGTTTTGTTAATATTCAGACTTTTAAAGTCAAATTGAGCCATGAAAAGTTTGTAGAAAGTAAAATATAAGTAAACTTAATTAAAAGTTGTTTTTTAAAACACAACTTACTTTAATAGTTATCCATGCTATAGAAAATTGCTGTCATATTACTTTTACTGGTAACCACTGAACATCAAAACCAAAATTATTTATAAGTTCAAGTTTAAGATCTACTGCATGTTACACCCACCCTGTTGATCTGGGATTTTATGAATATTTTCTATTAAGTGTACAGTATGATAGTGTTAGGTGTTACATCTCTCTTAAAAACCACAAATTTTATCTTTGTATTCAGGGTAGCTTTAGTTAAAGTCTTAAATTTTTTTTAAGAGAGAGGAGAAAACCAAAAAGATAATTTGTGTTACTCTCATAAGCATCATGGGAAAATCTTCAATCTAAGAGTTAAGAGACTTCTTTGTCAGCTTTTGAAGACTCATATTTTTTTCTCAAGTATTTTACATGTCTTAAAACTTTCTTACATGGGGTAATGCTATTTTATAGGATTAATTTTAAGAAATACACTGAGTGCCATGCTACAGTAGGAACACACAATGGACATGTTTGAAAATGGCAGAAAGAAACCTTAAATAATCTTCTGGATTTGCAAGGATAAAGTGACTGAAATGAACTCTTGGGAGGATTATTGAGTAATGCTAAGTATCTTAACAGAAATAACTCTCTTTTTTATTATGTGTTTTAGATGGGTGCCAGAATAATCAGTGTACAGGAACTTAAAATGTAACATGAATTAAGCTTGTAATAGGAATCAAGAATATTTTGTCATCTAGAGTCTTAACATAGAGAAGCGCTGGGTAGCTATCCCAAAGGTGCTAATTGCTCTTATTAATGAATTGCACTTGCCTTAAATCACTGTTTACTTGATTAATAATAGAGATTTTTTTTCATATTCTTTTCTCACCAAAAGTTATCCTGTTCTTTCCACTCTCTCCTTGGTATACTTGATATTTGCCATCTTTGCAGGCATATATGTCAAATGAAAACCATTTAGCTTTGCACAGAAATGCATTCCTTCACAGTGGGAAATGTATTTTGTTCAATACTTCCTGCCACCAGAACTAGTGTAGACACTGATGTACAGGTACTTAGGCTTTTTTTCCTTTTTCTGGCCAAATGTCATGACACAATATATAGCCTAAAAGTGGTTTTGGTTTTCTACAGAAAGTGCTTTGACTGGCATAACTGGGCAACCATAAACTTGGGGAAGATTTAGATCCTGATTGTAGTTGAAGGCCATTTCTGTCAGGAAGGTTTGAGAAAGACAGGCGTCAAAGGTCAAAAATCTAGATCTAAATTTTGACCAGCTATAGACATGGAAATGTGATATGATTTACAGAGTTTACCAAGGCAATTTGTTTATCAAAAATTCATAAAATAAAATTCATAACAGCATGCTACGTTATGAATTCATTACAGCTGTCAAATGATGTTCTGAACCTATGACAGCCATACATTTGCCTTGGGTCAAAAGTGCATCCACATCAGCTCATACCCACATGGTACAGTTAGCTATGAATTCTGCATCAGCTCCTGAACAGGGCCATCCTGGGGGATGTTTCCCACATGCTGATCAAGATTAGACTCTTTTCTTCTTCTTGCCTTTAAGTCACTTTCATGTTCTGACTTCATTTAGCTAATGGATATTTTCATCTAAAGAACTACAAGGAGATGTAGTTACAACAAATAGCTAGAACAAAGGCTTCATTTCTTGTTGCCATTAAAACCAAATGTTAATGGCAAAAAGGTGCTTTGGGAAGTACAAATTCAAGGTTTGAAACTTTTATTGCATTTATGTAAATTTGCCTCTGAAACACTTAAAATTTTCCTTGCAAGGTTAGAGAGACCTAGAGACAGCAAATTCTTTTAAATGACCATTCATATAGATGAGGTAGGCTTTTTGCCAGAAAACTGTTTTTTATCCCTTTCCAGAAAAATGTCCTGCTAACCTTAATCTGTTGCAGTGATGCATTGCTTAGATGTTGAATTATTAGAACAATATTGTAAAAGAGTGGAAGTTGATGTGGAAAATAAACCTGCACTGAGCAGACTATAAAATGTTTAATAGCATTACTGTCACAATTGTACTTAATGGTTCTTAAATAATAGTGCAAATATTACAGTAGCTCTGAGTCTTCAAAAATATGCATTTCATTAAATAGGCTTTTGTAATCAGTTGGGACATAATTTTTTCTTCTACACAGTTTTTATTATGAATGAAATGCGTTGTAGTCTACTGCTTTAATCCTTCCTTTTCAGAAAGGCAGGCGAGGCACCAACTACACGTTACATGTAATATACAAATCCTACAAATTTGTTTCAATTCCATCCTTGTGTAAAACGTGTGTCACTCAAAGAAGCAGCATAACATTATAGAAATACTGCAGTGCCATAAACTTAATACATTGGGAACAAGTGCTTTAAAGTACTCCAGTATTTTGAAGTCTAGTCTGAGATAATAAAAAAATAGTTTAACTGCGATATATTAAAATGCTGTAAGTCAGCACCCGAAATACTTTCTTACTTGTAAGTATTCTTTCAACATTTAGAATGATAACATGCCATTATATCTTCTTAAAATGACATTTTCTGTATGTAATTTCTGAATTTTCTGAAATTTTTTGGAAGATGAGGAGTGCTGTACATGTAAGCTGATGTGCCTAATATAGAGATTAACCATTTTGTTTTCTTCATCTTTTTCTTCCCTTCTATTTACAAAATCATGGGTTGGGTAAGGTTGGACCAGTGGGTTATCTGCTCCTACCTCCTGGTCAAGGATGGTCATTCTAGAGCACGTGGCACAGGATTGCATCCACATGGTTCTTGGCTATCTCCAGTGAGGGAGACTCCAAATCCTCTCTGGGCAATCTGTTCCAGGCACAGTAAGGAATTGCTTCCTGGTGTTTAGGTAGAACTTCTTGTGCATCAGTTTTCACCTGTTACCTCTGGTCCTATTGCTTGGTACCACTGGGACAAAACCTGGCTTACCTCTTGGCACCCTCCCTTCAGACAGTGTTAAGAAATGCATGGTCCTGTTCTGTAACTCCCCTGCTCCTTCAGCTTCCATACAAGCACAGTGGTGCCACGATTTGCAAAAGTCCAAGGAGCTGAGCACAGTGGCTGAACACTGGGTTGGTTTACTTGGACCTAGGGTAGTCCTGTATGTGCAAAAGGCCCATGTCATGAAGGTGGTGGTAGCTGAATGTTCTCTTTGACCCTCAGCTGAATCTCCATCAAGATCTGGCTTCATGCCACAGACACTGTTTCTGCTGCAGGCTACTCTGCTGGCATATGGAATATGGTGAACTGCTCATTCTTAGAAACCATCCAGTGCCTTCTTACTTTTGCAGAAGTTTTGCCTGATCTCTGACCATACCAGTTGTGATTACTTTTGGGGGAAATACAGCACTCCAGTGAAACATTCCTCACATCATTAAGAGTATAAATTTTTTGAACTGCTTTTTAAAGAAAGTATTTTTTTACTGCTCAGGCTTCTAGTTTGGCTGATTAGCAAATTCCAGGAATGCTGTTTTCACTCACTGGGTCCTGTATTGAATATATATATATAAAGAGGACAAAAGTTACACTGTACTTAAAATGGATTCAGATTTCTGTATATGAAAGTAGTTTATCTTCACTTTCTGTGTGCTTACTAATTAAAGACATTTAAAGTGATACTGTACACTGAATTCCAGGTTGTGTACTAACCTGCTTTGAAGCCATGTGATCATATATTCCTAAATGACTTGTACCGTCAAGAATACAAGAACTTTCGCACTGCATCTGTTGTATCAATCAGTATATAAATGTGTAAAAATTTGTATTTTTACACATTTATAGCTATAAAGAACGTCTGAAAGTTTCTATAATATTCTTCAATCTTAGAAAGAATGGCAATGATAAAATCTCTGTTGTCTAATCAGTTTATAGTATTTTTCTCAGAAACTGTTGCAACCATCAATTTCTTTTATCAAGAAGGGAAAATATGATTATTTTTCTGATTATAACCCTAGATTTTCAATTTTCCATTGAAGAGAAGCACTCTTTGAAAGACATTTCAAAGTTCATTGTAATTTCTTAACATTTAAAAAATTCTTAGCATGCATAATACAGCATGACTTCATTAGTTTGTTTTTTAAATCAGTAAAATTTAAATTGTATATTAAAACCTATTCTATTTGTGTTATAACATTTCTTCTCCAAATATGAGGAAACATCATTGAAAATGAAAAGAAAAATCTGAATCTATATATTTACTCTTCATTCTGTGTTACTTTTGGTATCTTATCCCTACCAATTCTGGTAGAGTGCAATAAGAAAAAACAGAAACCTTTTAAGAAGAGTCTCGCAGTTATCAGTAGGTCAAAAATTACTCTACTGCATTTTGCCTTGGCTGATATTTTGCCTCAATCTTTTGAACTACTCAATCTATACTTTAAAGAAAAAAACCAAGAGGATATAAATGGAGAGAATCAAAAACATGTAGTCAAAAAGGTTTGGCTAAAACCAGTAAATGACTGATGTTGATAAGAGTTCTGGGAAAGGGCATAAAAAATTTGAGATCTGGCAGAGGAGACGAGTAAGTGTAATTGCAGAATGTCAACAGACATGTGTCTGGGAGGATCATTCAGAAAGGGCACTAGACAAGCAAAATGTGTCTGTCACTGCCCTCTACAGCACAATGCCTGAAGACTGAATGGAAGCTATATATAAATACATGATATTAATTTTCTATGACAATGTATATACATGTATACAAAAAAGTTATTGGACATTCTGTACCATATAAAAATATATTTTGGATTGGGATAGCTTGAAAAAAAATCTTGTTAGTTTCTATTAGAAATGTTAGATCCCCTTATGTATAACTGAAACTTCCCAGACAAGAGTGACTGTGAGCCATGGATTATCTCCTCCAGGAATAGCTTTCTGTCTTAGTTTTCATTTTAACAGCAATTTTCTCACTGTTACATTTGTAGGCATTGGATAAAGACTATGTTTGCTCTTTTGGATACCAAATCACATAAATTCTTATTGCTGAGGATATTGCTTGATCTATTTCCTTCCAGAGTTAGGGGAACTGGCTCTAAACTGCTGATTGATAGTAATCCCAGTGTTGTACTTACCCAGTCAAGGAGGGGATGGGTGATGTCTGCATTAATAACTTCGTACCCTGTTTGTCCCTCCTTAAGTAACCTTAGCATATTCCTAAAAATGGCACACTGTGCCCAGTCCTGGCATGTATAGCATGTGTGTTGCTGTACAGTACAGGAGTGGAGAGCTTGCTGTTCTCTCATTAGAAAGAACACCTTGGTTTCCATTCAAAAGTGACCCCTTTATCCTTGTGTGCCTACATTTGAAGAAAATCCAGGTGTGGACTTGGTTCAGTTCTAGATTTTAAAATAGCTGTCAGCTCTTCTGTTTTATTGGAGGCATTGACAATGCCTCAGGAGGCTGTTAATAGCATGTAATTGCAGGAGTTATAATGAATGAAAGTTTTCTGTTAGACATTTAAATTTATCCTGAGAAAACTACAATTTCTTCTTTTTTTTAATAAAAATAATTGCTTTACTAATGAATTGATGTCTGGAAAAAATCTTGTAGTGTCTTTGGTAGATAACACTAATGGGTGGCAAACTGCTGGATCACATTCAGTGCTCTGTAGGTGAATTAAGTCTCTATTACAGTGTTTATGAGATACTCAGTTATGATTTAGGGATATGTAGCATGCAAAAGGACAAAAGGTCTCTCATATATGTATATAAATATATATATCTATAATTCCAAATGGAGAGGTCATTTTTCTTCTCGTTCTACCAATTTCCTTTGGTAGCCCCCTGAGCCTACCATATATTTCACCTTGTAGCCATAGCAGTGCAATAATTCTCAAGCTGAACCTTTTCAGGGAATGCAGGTTAAGTTTCACCAGTGGCAGGAAGCATCTGACTGAAAGGCAAATCATGATCTTCTGGAAATGGGATTCATGCTGCGTAATTCTGAGATCACTGTGGGTCTCCGAGGGGACAGACAAGTTTAATAAATTTCTTCCCAGAGGCAGCTTATTTTCTGCTACCAGGAGTTACAGTAGGCGAATTGTTCAACTACTAAACTTCATTCTTTAGAAAATGCACAGAAATTAACTGTTAAAATAAAACTTAAAAAGATAGTAAATTTTCTATTGCACTCCTGGTAGCCCGTACTAATTTAAAAGTTGGCATCATTGTCATCAAAAAGTGATACTTCAATGTTGTTTCCTAACTTTTAAAAACTGTGATATGAAAACAGAAAAATTAAGGTAACAATGAGTGAAAGAGAAATGTTATCGTTATATTTAAAACACATTTTCATGGGTTGTAGATCCAATTTCTGCAGCTCACCGAGCCCCTAATTGACTGTTGTACTTTATTCATCATGTTCTATCTATTCAGTAGGAATTGTAAAGGAATGACATGATAACCCTTGTGAGTTGCACTATTCTATGCACTCAGCATCTATTCATTTTGCCTATTTAACATTTATAATATCATAGAGGTTTTTTTTATAATGCTTCAGCTACTTTGTCCTAGAACACTGAAAGACCATACAAGCATACAGAGAAACTCTTGTGTACAAGAGGCAATTACTCTTCTTTACTGGGACTGTTCCAATATTGTGAGTTACAGAGCTGTGCACACATCAGCTGCTCTTCCATGGATATGTCTCTTATTTAAAATGCAGCAAAAGAAAACAACCTCAAAACATTTTTCATTCTTTCATTCTGCTATGCATTTGGCCTTGATCCAGCTTACATATAAATTAAATTGGTTGTTTTCAAGTAATTTATTTTTGATCATATTTGTGTGTCTGACTGACAATAAAAGTTTGCCTGCCTGATAATAACAGTAACTTGCTTGTGCTCACTGCTTTCTTAGAAGATAAAGTTGTGGCTGGATTTGATTGATACATGAGCAGTTCTGCCTTCCTGAACTATGGGAAAACTAGTGCTTGGCTCATATATTACTGGTATATTAATGTTAACAGTATATATATATGATGCTCAGAGCAAGGATTTTTTGAAATATTTCATAGCAAAATAGAAGAGCATCCATCACTGTCATGATCCCTGTGGGAATAAATATTTTGTGATACCATAACTTTGAGACTGTAGCCTTGTAGATTTTGCATGTCTTAAGAGTTTTTTATGTATTGGAGTAATGTTCTGCAGCTGGGTTTAAACACAGATGTTAGAGTGCTTTGGTAACAAAGATCTTGTTTTTCCAAGGAAAGTGAAAAATGCTTTTTGCAGTGACTTTATTTGCAGGGAATGTTTGCAGTGAAGTATTATGAGCTTTATGGCAGTTTCAATGATGAGTTTCATGTTTGGCTTTTTTACCCCCTTTCTTTGGATGTAATAGGCATAGCTGTTAAAAGAATTGTTTTATTACCAAATGATTACATTATTATCAGATGGAAAAAACTAGGCAAGTTTCTAAAAAATTATAAAAGTAAAAAAATTAACTACTAGAACTGCTTGTTGCTCTAAAGGGCAAAATAAATTTTAAAATTTTATAGGCTTATGAGAAAATAGTACTAAGGATTCTCTTTCTAGATTTTTATTGTAGTGTTACTCATCAGTTATGGTCAGCAATTACTGTATGAAAATGTTCGATGATTTGCAAATTGTATAGCAAGCCAAACTCTGTACCAAAGAATACTTCCACTTAAACTCTTTCCATCCTATTTGCACTGAAATGCTATATGTGCAGTGAGATATCTTTAAGGCTAGCATAATTTTTTCATGAATGCAAATATTTTGAGATTAAACATGAGGAGACACAATTTCAGATGTTTGAGCTGAAATTTCTAGAAATTAGGGATTTTTTTTTATTTTTCGAAGTGGAACATTTGGAACAAATTCATTTCTTTTTTTGTTGAGGCAGTTTCCTAGGATAGATTATTGCATTAGAGCACCAGACTTTCACTAATTAAGAATTTTAAAAAAAGTTTCCTTAATATATATAGCAAGTAACTGCATCACTTAAAAGTATTGTAACTTTAATTGCTTTCCCTACTTAATAATAGCTTGCTTGTATCTAGGAGGAAACACATGATGTGGACAATGTGGTTTAATTGCACTGTAACATCGTTAACTTATTTGGGAACACTGCTGGGAAATTAATCATGCAGTGGGGGTCATTGTTCTTGCATTGATTACTTGTGGCTCCTCAGGGATTATCCTGTCAGTCCTCTTCCTACTAACTTTACTCAACTTTTCCTGAGACTCTGCTGTGTTTAGGGTTAAACTGTTAGTGGTGAAAAGAAATTGTCTTCCCTTTGTAATAAATACTGAAGGTTTTGGCTTACTTGCTACTCAAAAGATATTTCCAGTTCTAGTTTATACGGGAGCTCAACCCTTTTAGGAAATGAAAATTTGACTACACTCTTGTTGCCAGGATACAATTTAGGCTGTACCTTCTCCACCTTCTCTTGCAAATAGTTAGTTGTAAAAGTTTTACAAGTTGTAAAAATATTTCCAGTCCAATAGTCACTTTAAAGTCCTAAAAGAAACTAAATTAGTACCCAGACCAGTTATGATGATGGTTTAAAAATCCTGGATATTTAAAAAAAAAATCAATTGGTAGTCTTATAGATGTGCAGCATAGGTATCATTAAACTAATTCTAGAAGGGGAAGATATGAAGTAAAGGTTCTCAGTATATTCTGTGAAACTAGCATGGCTGGAATACCAGATGAAACAAATTCAGAAATATCCTGTATTCCCATTGGAACAGAGTGGGTTTTGTGGGTCAGCATGTCTAATACTGCATATGCCAGTCTCTTATTATTTCTCTAGAGAATGAAATACTTACTGTGATTTTTTCTTTTCTGCATATATATGTTAGAGAAAACAATTTCAAGAAGCATATCCAGGCAGCTCTTCAGTCAGGAAGTAGTGAGCTTTACAATGCTCCTTCATTCATGTGCAGAGCTTTTTTGCATAGTTTTGGACCAGAGGAGCACCTTTTTTTTCCTCAGAGGATTTTTTCCTTGGCTTACTGTGAATGCTGAGACTTACGAGTTGTCGCATTTCAGGTGGCATTTCTGATATGCAAAAGGCTCTGACTAACTCTGAAGGTTCTGGAGTTAAAAACCGAGTATATATTAAAAGCTGTGGTCTTTGAAGGGTCCTAAAAAAGTATTGTCCTCTTCTGTAGAGATGTCATATTACTTGTAAAGCTCTGTTTTTTAAAGTGTAAGGCCCAGTCTTTCCAGAACTGATGCTGGGATGTGATTTTTGTTCTGAAGTGAGCAAAGTCTGTTTATACAAAATTTTTAAACACGCATGTTTCTACCTGCGCTATTAGTTAGAAACTAGAATTTCCTGGCTCCCCAAAATTGTAGTGTGTGTACTGGAAAGATATTTGGTATCTCAGAAGGGCAGGATTTTTTGAAAGTAAACAGCAGAGTTTTGGTCTGCAGGATGTACTAGTACTATGTGACTGTTTCCAAAGAAGTCATTCTGCTGTTGGCACTTTTCTTCTAAGGTGTTGGATTTTTGTTATGTTTCTGGACAGCTGCTTTGCACTTAGAATTATTGTGGATTGGGAAATGCATCTGCTTATGCCTTGTCTATAGACAGTTCTTGAGCAAAATGGCCGGTGTGAGCTCATCTATTTCCAGCATATTTGCAGAAAAGCAAAGCTGGAATCTGTGTTCTTCCAAATGATAATGCTAAGAATCAAAAAAGACAAATTTTACACTTACTGTGAAGAGAAATGACTGGCTGAAATGGGCTGAGAAATGAATGTGCTTATGAAGCATTCATTCTCTTTTATGTGATGAAGAAATGCAAGTTGTAGATGAGGGTAGGGAACAGCTTTCAAGGTACGTTTGTGTGAAATTTGCTAGACTTAAATGGATTTCAGTTTACACTCTTTCAGGACAATAATCCTCTCACTACTAAATCCAGACCAGATGTTCATTTCAGGACACTGGAGTTTCTGTTTATCTTAATTAATGCTCTTCAACTTCTCCTTTTGAAGCCAGGAATCTTGCTAGTCTTCTCAAGAGAATCTTCTAAGCTTGTACCATGAAGGAGAGATATGGTTATTTTCTGGCTTTTATTTTGTGAATGCATTGCATCTGCAGAGTTCTGGCTCTTCATACCTTGAATTTTTATGAGCATCCCTCCAGTCCTTCCTATCTCCTATTTAAGAGGCAAGATCCTTTACATTTAGTTTCAGGAAGTTGTAGCTGAGAAGCATATTTACATATTCTGGAAAAGATTCATGGCTTCCAGCAGTGCAACAGAATGTGATCATTGAGGGAAAAGTGAACTACAGATCCAAGTTGCAATACTTCCTCCTAAAAGTAAAGCTGCAATATATGTGGTCAATATTGATTAGATATCTCTGTCTTCAGGCAAACATTTTCTTGAAAAGATGTGTCCATTTTCAAGATAAAACATAATATCTAAGTAATCTAGAGGTATTTATAGGTGCTCATTTATTGAACAGAAGGGGAAAGCAGTTAGGAAAAAACTACTGTATTGCATTAAAACTACACTGGCTCAGATTTAACTTTCTGTTCTGTAGATAGAGAAATACACTCACCTTTACCTGAAGGTCAGATTCAGATTGGTTTTAGCTGCAAGGGGAGTGGGGTAATAAATATTAAATAAATGTAGCCTTTGCTTGCATTGTTAAAAATTTCACAGAGGAAAATGTTTTACATGGTTAAAATGTCAAATATCAAAACATCACACTTTTTTTTGGTCCCTTTAAAGGCTGCAAACCTTAGGGCTTAATTTCAAAGAGGTTGCATATTTCTAAATGTTCATGCTGTGATCTTTCATTGGGCTCATTTTAACAAGAATGTTGAAAGAAAACTGGAGGACCAAAGAAAGATTTTATTGTAGGTTTACCATTCACTGACAGTCAGTCTGGGAAATTGACTTATTGAATTTATCGTAGCTCAGGTTTGATGAAGTACTTTCCTGTATATAGTCTCTTTAGATATTAAAAAAATGCATTTAACTTCTGCTTCTGATTAATATTAAAACACTTTAATTACTTGTATCAGTAATATTCTGTTGCAGGCTGCTGTTTGCTATTTTCCACATTGAATCAATATTTATGACCAAATATCAAAACTAGGCTTTGATCAGAGAGAGAAATTATAATTGCTTTTCCATGTGAACTTTTCCTACTTTCCTATGAATTTGTCTTGTATTTCTCAGCCAGACTCTGAATTAATAAATTAGTTGTCTTTGAATTTAATTATACTCCAAACTGATTTTATGCAGCAAGCTGTAAAGGAGAGTTAGTAAAGAACAGATTTCAGAGTCTGAAGTGACACATTTGAATCTCAGGAGATAAAAAGTATATGAGTGTTTGTAAACAGTAGTTATATACTGGTTGAATACAATTGAAAATAATAAAAAAATAGTAATATAAAGAAGCAAGCAAGATCTTTTTCAAGATATACTTATGGTATAATAAATGCTATTTCAGTAAAGGGGAATTTCTTTGGCACATAAAAGCAGTTAGCCTCTATTTAGCCTCAATCTTTTTACTGAAACTTCTAGAAAATAATCAAAATGAGAATACCTCCACGAATTTTCACTGGGCTGTGTTTTTTCCTCTGGAGTTTTAAGTAAAATGCAATGTTTACTAAACCATCGTTGTCTACAGAAGCACTGCCATTTCTTTTGATTTTCTATTCACAAACTGTGCACTTTGTGCATGATTCTAATGCAAATCAGCATCAAAAAATCTCATATTTGATGCAATTGTAGTTGAGAAGTGATCAACATGCAGTTACACAGCTCAGCCCATATTCAGCAACATGGCTGTGAATGAAACTTGGTGAAAATTGTTGCTGATAGCAGGTTACAGGAGTTCAAAGCTTAAAGTCATTCCAGTGAACATGTTGAATTCACAGGTGTTTCCTGACCAGGTTTGCAAGCTATTTTATCTTTCTCCAACACTTAAAAAATTGTAAGTAATCTGTAAGGATGTGTCTGCCACAGTTTCAAATTCCTGTCTGTGTTCTGGAGAGTTTTTAAAAAGCTTTCTTCTGCCAAAGTAAAGTGGTTTAAAATAGAATATAGAGTTAAAGCATATAAAAGTAAAAAAATACTCAAGATTTCTTTTCTCCATCCTCTGAATATCTTACGTCTAGAATGCGGTAGTGCCATTTGATTTACCTGTAGTCATGTATTTATCTTTTTTAGTGCACCTCTTACCTGGCCATTAAACTGACTGTTTAAGCACTATTTTGCCCTGATGGTCTCCAGAATGTTCCACTGTACCCCCCAAACTCACTACAACCAGTACCTTTTTTACTCAAAACCCTCTAATTTTCTTTAAAGAACGTGACAGTAATTCCCAATGTCAAATTTGCAACACCTATTGAATCTATTGCAACTGTGGCTTTTACCCTTTAGGAGTCTTTCCCTGAAATCACACTCACCAAGTGGGACAGGTTGGAAGGGACCACAGTGGGCTACCTGGTCCAACCTCCCTGCTCAAGCAGGTTCATCCTAGAGCACATGGCACAGGAATGCATCCAGATGATTTTTGGATATCCCTAGAGAAGTAAACTCCACAATTTCTCTGGGCAATCTGTTCCAGTGCTCTGTCACCCGTACAGTAAAGTTCTTCCTCATGTTCAGGCAGAATTTTGTGTTTCCGTTTGTGCCTGTTGCCTCTTTGCCTGTGCCTATTGCCTGGTATCACCAAGAGCCTGACTCCATCCTCTTGGCATCCTTCCTTCAGATACTTATATAAACTGATAATTACTTCATTATTATTATGAGTTGTAATGCCTTTGTGATGAAAAATATAAATTACCCCTTAGTTGCAGAGATAGACCTTTGAAATATTTATAGAGATTTTAATTTGGCTTCACAAAAATTAGGCCTCCTAATGTAAATGTGTGTTGGCAGAAGTATTCATTATACATTGTTTCTTTAAGCACTTCTGGAAATGAAAGGTACACTTAGGAGTAAATTCTGAAAAACTGAGCCTTTAAATAGTTTTTTATATAAGGCCATTGTCAATTCTATATTTATGTAATGTGTGTAATCCTTTTATTGTATGCACTCAGGAAATAATCTCGACAGTTGATGAAGATCTTAGTTAAGTAGTTGGTTAGAGTACACGTGCTTATAAAAATGGGCGAATTTACACTTGGCTCAGAAATATTAAAATAGATTATATTCTGAGCGATGTTTCCAAAGTCCATAGGTGCAGTAGTACAAATCTATAGTACAAATAGATCTTGAATGACAGAGACAGTATCTGCTTACAGGGCTGAGAGCTGTGTGTATTTAGTAACTATATTTATATATGCCTTATATTTATAATGTCCATGAAGATGTGAGTATGCATTAAGTTTGTATGTGCCCATGTATTATATGTTTGTATTGGAAGACTGATAATTCAGTGGATGTACTTTTTGGAATATTGTCTTTTTCCTGAGTTTACAGCTGTGTTACCTCCAATTAAATAAGAGATTTGGTGTTTTCACCAATTCTTTCATCAAAAGGACCATCAGTCTACCAGTATAAAACCTTGGAGGACCATCAGCATCCTGTGAGCTTAGCCATTTAGAGCGGCTAGAGGGAAAGAGAATAAGAAGTGTCACGGGTGGTTTTTGGTACTACCAGCTGTACTACTTTGCTATCAGCAACAGGTGGAGAAAAAGCTCTGTTTTCTGTTGTGTTTTTTAAGAGGCCCAGTCAAAAAAATGGAAGAGTGATTGCAGATAGACATTTGAACGTGAAGAAATTAAATCTGTAAAACTGATGGCTAAAAACTAGGCTTGAAAATGGCAAAATGATATCAGCTAAAGCAATGAAATATCTTTAAAGGCAGTATTATTAAGGAAAATGTCTTCAAATAAATTAAAATCCCTTAGACACTGCTATATATTTGTGGCTGGGAAATACAAGAAAAAATATCGCTTTTTATTTGTCCAGAAGAAAATTATGTTTTTTAAACAGGAGTCCAAAGAAAAATATTAACTGAATCTTTTCCTCATATTCCTGAGATAACTTTCATCTCTTATCTTTGGAGATTCAAAAATGTAATTAAGCTTGTTCTCTCTTTTCCGCTGTTTTTCCCTTTTTGTTTAATATAGACATTTTGCTTTATTATAAATTCTTTTTGTCATAAGCATTTTGCCCGCAGATGAATTGCTATATAGCAGGAAATAAAAAATTCTAATAATGTTTTAGTGTGCAAGGGGGTTCAATTTCTTCAGAGAATTATTGCATTTTAATATAATCAATGACAAGAGCTAAGTAAACCTGACCCAAATACATGGTGATTGCCCATTGAATGCTATTTCATATTGTGTGTCTGTAGTGGTTGATCCCCTATATGTTATGGAAATTATTCAGGCCAGCCACCGTGGCCGGGTTCGACTGTAGATTTCTGCTGAATCCATAAACTAAAGAAAGATTCTTCCATAAAGTCCTTTTTACTAATAGTGCCATAGCTCAAGCTGGGACATTGAACAAAGAATTCCCATGGCAATTATACTCTCGCAATCTGAATTTCCTACCCCTCGTGCAGGAGTTCACACTGGTAGTAGTATAAGGCTTGGGTTTTTCCTCTTCCTCATTGGGTCCTTTCATTTTCAAAAGAAACATAGGTGGGCTGGTTTTTTTCTTAACTCCAAGGTTGCAGCTACTGTTCATGAGTGTGTCTTTCATGGCTGGAAATTTTACTCCACTCAGTGAAAGTTTAACAGATCTAGGTAAATATTCTCAGCTTGTGGACTAAGGTTTGGCAAATTTAACTGCTAACACTAAGTAAGTTATGCTAAACAAAATGTAGGTAGTTGGCACACCAAATTGCATGGCATGTAAATGTAGAAATGGAACTAGATATTCAAGGGACAGGGTGAATCAGAAGACTGGTAATGCAATCCAGGCTTTTTGCCTCCAGGTCACTGGGTCAGGTCTGTCTCAGGTTGGTAGTGACTAAAATTCATTGCTATCTAAAGCTTGGTCAGTGACCTATGTAAAATGAGTTGCAGCTTAGTCAACTTTCTATTGGAAAGGTGTTTGTATCACAAGAAACACCATAACTGGCATCTTTTCTGATTGATAACCCTTTTAATGGGGGCAAGCACTCAATTGTCAGAGAGATGATGCTTTGTTCCTTGCCTGCTGTAAAGGTTTGTTGTTTCTCCTTAACAGTGCAGGTATTTCCGTTTCACAGCAGATAAAGAAACCCCTGTATTTAGTGTTTCAGTCTCGTGTGTGACCTCTGGGCCATGCTGTTTCTGTCTTGGCCACTTCAACATTAGAGGAAAACGTGTATGTACAGTTAGAGCTTACAGCCTTTAATCCCTTAGGAAGGAAATTCCGTAAGGAGGTAGGAAGATACTTAGGGCCAAATCCTACTTCATATTATCCAGATCCTTTGTGCACCTACACAATCCTGCAATGACTACACAAGTCTTCATCTCAGTTTGTTCATGTTTTCTCATGTTTCCTTCAGAAACATTTACCATTTTGAGTATTCTCCTAAAGCATATTTAGTGGAAGTTCTCTCCTTTTCTTCTCCCTCTTTCCCTTCCCAACTGTAAAATTTTAGGGTGAAAATTAAAGCCATTTGTAGCTGAATTACATATTCCCACTTTCTATTACAGCAATGCACATAGAGGGACACAGCCATGACAGGGGAAAAGCTGAGAAACTGTACAGAGACAGCAAGGCAGCACACTGGTGTACTCAGGTCTGAGGTCATTTCACAGGCAAATCTGAATATAGGAGGACTGTGGGGGGCTTTAAGGATGCTGCAAAAGCAGTGGGTTTTCCTCTGTTATGTAGGAAAGCACCACACAGCATTTTCCACTATTCCCCAGAGTTTTTCTGGCAGATTATATTTTGCATCTCTTTCTCAGGGGGGATGTCACCATGAGGCCAGCACATTTCTGGAGGGTGGGTTACAGTGTTTGTAGTAAAGTACTATTCTACCTGTCTCTTTCTTTTTGCTTTTCCTTTGAGAAAGCCATCATTCTGTCTTATCATTCACTCTAGCCCACGTGTCCACTAACTCATGCCTGAAGAATCACCTGTAGGGTTCATGGTTTTCAAAGAGGATCTGTGTGATAGGGTATATCACATAGATAAGAATACTTGTTTAGGTACATAAATAAATGGTATTTGAATTTCAGAAATAAAAAGCTTCTGCATTTTCCAGCACTATTTAAAATTTTGACTATTTAAAGTCAAAATAGAGCACATAGACTATACATGTGCTCATGTATAGAGCAGCACAGTACAGTAAGTAATAACAAGGACAGTGAGCAATTTTTAACATTTCTCCTTACAGAAACATTGGGAATGTGTGTGAACAATGGATATATGTGTTCCCTGCTGCACAGCAGTCTGTCAAGGAATGACGGAATCAAGATTATTGTAGAGTTTTCTACTGTGTGTGCTACATCCTGATCCATCTACTGTATTTAGAACATAGTACTTTTACATTTGTATATTGACAGCTCATTGCTCAATGATGCCTGCCTCAAGAGAACATTTAATGTTAATTTACAGAATCCTGATGCTGCTCAGAGTACTTTTGCAAAAACATGAGACAGTCTATCATGATCCTCTCTGTGCCTGCTATGAGTACTACTATATTGCTAGAAACTGTAGAATTTCAAAATCAATTATTGTACTTGCTAGCATACTGTCCAAAAATAGAAATATAGTCACTCTGATTTCAGTTGTCTGACTAGGCAGTGAATGCCTTTATTCTGTATCATGCGGAAACAAGTAATGGACTCACAGTTCACCACCCCTCTATATTCATATCTGCACACGGAAGGGATGATATTTGGTTAAATACATTTTGGAATTGCTTTCAAATTAGAATTCTTGGCTTTTACCTAAAAAACTACAGTTGTTGCTGAGATGGGTAAAAACATCTGTTTAATTTCAGATAGATAGATGTTTTCTTTCTGCAAATGTATGCTAGAGGAACTGAAAAGTTATGTATAAATAAAATAGGGAAGACAGGCTTTTCCATGTTGACTTTAATACTTGCTTCACAAACAAGAAATGTTTCTCTTGGAACTGCCTGTTATGCAGCATACTGTTAAGTTTCTTGAACTGTTTTAGACTTCTGTTCTAGAATTAGAATCCTATGGGAAAGTTTTCTACTTTTCTTTCTGTAAAAGGTTTGGGTGTATTGATACTGGTTATGTCTCCTCTCCACCCATATTAATTAGAAATATTTCCTTACCAATTTACACACTTTTTTCTTTTTTTAAGGTAGCATGATTATCCCATCCTGTCTTTATTATTGGTCAAGATCCACGTAGCATTTTAAGGAAGAGAAGATTTGAATTGTTCCTGTAATTTTTCATCTAATGTTTTCAAATTTCAGTGGCTGAGTCGCATTCAGAATCATTGGCCTGTCAGCTGAACCTCAGATTCATGTCACTTATTTTCCTGGCACCAAACATGCCACTCTGCATGTTGAGTAATCACAAGCAAAGACAGTGAGCACTTGAGGTATATTAAAGGATGTAAATGGGGTGAGAACTTGAAAGGATGACTAAGAGTTCAAGATTCTGAATATAAGGGTTCTGAAAACATGCAAATGGACCAATGTGGGGTGCATTCCCCCTTAACTTCATTCCAAGCTGGTGTGTGATCTGAGAAAATGCTTGTTAGGCCTCAGCCCTGAAAACACCTCCTGGGCTCAGCTCCTTCTGAGCTTATCAAAAAACTCTGCTGTCTGCTCTCAGGAGCTTCTAATGAGCTTCTGTTTTTCTCATGATCAGCCTTGGTGAATATTTGTCTGGCCTGAATGGCGTAACATTCCTATTCTCACACTTTTAAAGAAAGTGTCGACCCAAACTGTGGCCAGAATGAAACACTATTGTGACTGAAGCCCACTCTCTTGTGACCCTATACACAGTGGTCCAAGATGGGGTCCCTTGAGCTCTCCTGTGACTGCAGTGGCCCCAGGCTGGCAATGTCCCTCTGAGGGGGCCTCTCAGAGCCAGCAGACCCTCAGGTTTGCTGTACCTGGGGGATCACTGAACCATGACGTGTCCTGGGCTGATCCCCTTACTCCTCAGGCCTGATCCTTCGCCTGTCAGGAGACATGAAAGCATCCAAAGTATTTTCACTGACCTCTGAGGGGAATTTTTCCACAGGTACCTTATCTTGCACTGACTGTTTCTGTCTGAGTGCATACTCTTTGCACATATGCTGTAACAAATCTGGAAATTAAGTTATAGTTTTGGTTTAGGCTAAATGCTGTTAAGTGCCTTTTCTCTGTTGTGTGGCTAAGGTTAAATATAAATTAAGTTATAAGATAAGTTAAAGTACTGTTAAGTGTTGTTAAGATTTAGGCCACATTCCTTTTCATCTTTGTTTATCCTGGTTTTACATGCAGACACACAGACACACAAACCAGGTAGTTTCCATTCATTTCTGTTTTGATTGCCTGGATTTTGCTTGGTGGTGGTGTTGCTTGCTTTCCCTGTTGTGCCTTAGTTGCTCCTTGTGAGTAGAGGGAACCTTGCCAACAGATCTGTTGTGCGTTGTAGTTTAATATGAAATCTGACTTTTGCTCAGGCCCTTGTGGGTGATTTTTTGAGTGACCTCAAGCACACAGGTTCGGGACAACCAATTAACCTTTAACATTTTATGCCACAATAAAGATTTTGTTTTGAATTTCTTTGAATTCTCAAAATTACTTCAGCAGTAGTAGGTCTTCTCAAAACTTTTGGCGACACACATGCTCAAGTTAACATCTCTGTTTTGTGGGCCACCAGGTATAGTCTGCTAATTTTAGGATGGCTAGTAAAAGCAAAGAAAGATGTACAACCAAGCCTAATAAAGATCTGGATACGGTTCACTAATTACCCAGAGTAGCTGCATAAATCCCTTGGATGCAACCTGACATTAAAACAATTTTCTTTATAATGAGCTAGAGAGGATTTGAAATAATTTCTTCAATTCAGGTTAAGTTATATTGAGTGAATAATTTTCCTTTTTCACGCAGAATTTAATCCATCATTAGTATATTACTGACAGAGACAAGCTGAAAGCTCCTTCCAAAGGAAAAATTCCTTTCATGGTGATCTCTCTCAGCTGCTCAAAATAGATTTTCTTATAGTTTCCTGATAAAGGAAGACTCTTCTTGCAAGAATTTTTCTCTCTTCTAAACTTTTTCCTTCCTAGTAGATATCTGTTATTCCTTACTGGGCACTATAGTCTATTCTCACAGTACAAACAAAAGTACAAGAAGTGTATTTTTCTCCTGATTCTTTTCTATGTAACCAGGAAATTGTGTAACTTTATAATTCTGCACAATGGGGAAGCATTTACTCTCTGTCTTCAGCATCGGGGATTAATTTACAGCCAGACTGACCCGACAGAGCTGAAAAGTCTGTCATAGACAAAGAAAAGGGAAAACCTATATTCTTTCAATGTTGAAATCTGTAGAGCCTCTAAGCAGAGGAAATACTTTTTGTCCCTTTCCTTTGGGGGTGGTCCCTAGCATCACTAGAGCCCTTGTGAGGGATTCACATCTTGGAGAGCAGAATCACAGAACTGTGGAATAGTTGGAAGTGACCTGAACCACCATCTAATTCCAACCTCCCTGCCATAGGGAGGGATGCAATTCACTAGATCAGTCTGCTCAGAGCTCTACCTGGCCTTGCACAGCTCCAGGGATGGGGCATAAGGAATGCAGCAGAATGATGTACAGAGTTTTCAGTATCTGGTTTGTACTTCTGGAATGTATTCAGCTGCTCACCTTTCATTGGAGTGATGTCGATAACCCAACTCAGAAGTAGATTTTACTCTGCTAAATAATGACATCTCCCATCACCCTGGTGAATCCACATGTTCCATTCCCCCACACCTCCAGGGAGAGCCCCCAGCCAATGGAGGGAGCTCCTACTGGGAACCTGTGGAGTTCCTGTGAGAACCAGGGGTCTCAAGCACCATGGTTGGAAGGTCTGACCTATAAGTACCTTACTTGACTATAGGCAAAGGCTTCCTTGCTCTTAAAAACAGGTTTATCCCTGGTGGCAAATACAATCCTGGTGAAGGGAAGGGTATTTCCAAAGATATCTGGAGGCATCATCCTTCTAAACCAGGCAAACTGGGTAAAACTGGACAAAGGGGACAATTGTGGAGTCATTACTTATCAGTACTTATTTTTTTCACTGTGTATCTGAAAGAGACTAGAATGTAGAAAAAGTAAAATTTTTGATTTTGTTGGTGGATAATGACAGGGGCAGCCTGTGCTATTGTGCAAAGCCAAAGCCAAATAATGGCATGGTATTGCTCTCCACTTTACTTTCATCAGAGTTTTCCTTGTGTTTCACAAAATACTAAACTTAAAATATGGCATTGTGATAATGTACCAAGAAAAAAAAAATCAGGGTTTTATGGGTTGCATTTATGCAATCCTCAGGATACTGGCAGTGCAAATATTGGAATTTAAATAATTAAAAAATAAGCAAACAAAATAAACCACAATAATTTGGAAATCCAGGCACTGTCTTTTCAGGATTTGTTATCTCACAAATTTCCAATATTGGAAAAATCTCAAAATGGGATTGCTGGAATAAGAGCAATTTTCAGACTGCCAAAGCTATATTACATGTCTCTGACTCTTATAATCCTAATTATTTACACTGAAAACAAAATCCCATACCCTTTAAAAGTAAGGGAGAATATTTTTCATGGAATATGCTGAGAAGTTGACCTACATAATGTAGCTTAAAGCAATGTAGCTTGAGTAGCTTTTCTCCATCTTTATTGTCACTTTTTAGGAGTGCTTGAGATATTTGGATGAACAATTGAAAAGAATAATAAAAAAGCTTTAACCACCAACCCAGGAATAAAGCCTAACTACCTAACCCTGGGTTTTCTGGAATGGGGCACCCGCAAGATAGATCATAAGTTCTTAAAAGTTGTTCAATAACTTTTCATATTGATATTTGGTGTGGGATAGAGATAAGAAAAAAAGAAACCTTTAATAAATAAGAACTTTTGAAAATGGATGAAATGTTTGCTAATTCTGACTACTGATTTTGGGAGCAGATGTAAAACTTACTTTCCTTGCGTGCTGAATAGATGCAAGCTGCAGGTCTTAGCAAAACACTGAAAGCTAACCACCAATTAAAAAGAATTCTGCAATCTACCGTAGCATTTTCCAGCAATAAAGTGTCTTAAATTCACTGTTGTCAGTGGTAACTTCTTTTTATTGCAACCTAATAAAGTCAGTGCTTAGCTACTATGACTCTTCCTACTACAAAATCATTCTCAACAATCATAGCATGAAATTATTTGTGAAGTCCCTTCATTTTATCAGCACACTCAAATGGGGAACAAAGCTCTGCAGCCTTGAAAACAGGTTTTGAAACATTGCTGAAAGCAGAACACTGATGAAAACCACTGATCTTTTGTTTCTAAAAGAAAAAAAGAAATCTGTTTGAAGATAAGTGCAGGTAATTTATAAGGTATTTATAAGGTAACTAAATAACATGCAGCACAGCGCTTCTCTCAGGTGAAAAGTATACTGATTAGGCATTGGTTTGGAATAACTCATTTTGGGTTTGTCCTGCTTCACTAATCTGGAACATGTTTCTTTGAAGTCCTGAGCATACCTGACTTGGTTGTAAAGACTTCTATTACATTAAGCACCAAAAAAAAAAAAAAAAAAAAAAAAAAAAAAAAAAAAAAAAAAAAAAAAAAAAGCAGCAAACAAATTTCTTAGTACAAGAGCTTCCAAAGGTGTTAATGATAGGTTCTGGTGTTGTGAGGTTGGAAGAGAATATATTTTGCCATAAAATTGATCCCTTAGGATTTTAGCTTTTATATTTTCCATATATTTGTAATCCTGTAATTCTTTATTATATTAGAATTAGTATAACTCTAACTCTTTATAGAGTGTTAGCTCCTGCTTTCCCATTTTGGTCAGACAAAAAAATTCCTCTCTAGGTCTGGAAATCAAGGATAACTCACTGTGTCAGGCCCCAAGAAATGTAAACAAAAGTGAGTTGGTGAGGAGCAAACTTGGGGTAAATGACTTCATTACCTGAAGCTGTAACTGGGAGATTAACCACCAATATGCAAATACACCGAACTTATAAAAGTGTGAAAACCCATGACAGGTGTAGCTCCTGGATGGGTTCGTCTGCCCTTAATGTACTTTAAGGCCCGTCAAAAAATATAGCCACTTTTTATTCTCTTAATTTTGTTTGGCCTCTGTTTTTAGGTAACCAAAAAAACCCATCAAAATCTGTGCTAAGACTTAAGGGGCTGGTGTCATAATCCCTTTTATTTTAATAAGAGTGGGTATAATTATATAAAATATTAGAACAATTAACTGCCTTGCAGAATTAATTAATCCTTGTAAAATTTAAATATCTGAGAGATTTTTTTTTCTTTTTTATTTCCTGAAAAGCATCTTGACTGACAATACTCAAAAGAAGCTGTTGGAGTGTCCTGTCAATGACAGTCTTTGTTCTTGCTGTGGTGACTAGGCTTGAAAATTGAGAATGGAGCAGTTCAGCAGTCCACGCATTGCAAAAGATCAGGTAAAAAAATATATGACAATTACGTTTGCAATTGCTCATTTGCTTGCACGTTTGTCTTTTGTGGTGAAAGTTATAAAAACCCCTTTGTCAGTGCTGATGGTGTATGTGCAGCGGTGGCAGGAGAGAGAACAGCCTGCAACGTTTTCATACATGTGTGGCAGATGCAGCCATAAGACCTGTAAGAATCAGTGAGCACTGGTCCACGACAAACTTGCTCCCCAGTGACAGAACTGAGTTAAGCTCTTCCCAGTTTGGAGGTGGATGGGTATTTGCTCCTTAACCTGGAGAGTTTTTCCCGAGTAAGAAGTACAACAGGGCATTCAGGAGACCTTGCAGCCCTTCAATATGGTAAATCAAGGTTTGATTTTCTTGGCAGAACTGGGATGTGGTCAGCCTGTGCCTTCTCCCTGCAATTTTAAGTCTGCAGGGCAAATATGTGCAAGCCAAAGTTGTGCATATGGAAGAGACAGAGCATATACAAAGCATGCTGCAGGCAGAGCTTTGAATTTAAAATCTGTGAGTTTGGAGTTGAAGCCCAGGTGTGCTGGTTGTTGTCTCAGCAGATGTTGCTCTTTTCAAGTAAGTTTGTAACATAAAACTTGTTATGTCATTAAAAGTTCTTAAGGAGTTTCTCACTCCATGGTTTTAGGCTGGGTAGTGTGTGTTTGACTGGATGCTATCCTTTTAATTCCTCTGTGGTTGCCTTTTCTTGTTTGTTGGTTGTTTGGGGTTTTTTGTTTAGTTTTTTGTTTATGTTCGTCTCACATCCTCCTTGGTGTTTCAAGAACACAGTTGGATTCCTAGAATGAATGTACTTGAGGATTTTTCAGGTAATCCAACAGAAGAAGAGAAAAAAAATTGTTTCTTCTGTATTTTTTTCATCTGGACTTAACACAGTAGCATTTTCCTTCTTTTCCCTTCAAAGTTTTAAAATGAAAAGCAAGTGCAAGTTACAGCTAATATTTGCTAATACCTTGGAATAAATTGCAAAGTAAAATAATAATTATCTGCTTGATAAATTCCTGGTCTGTTGAGTGGGGAGAGACCCATATTCTCCTGCTTCTGTATATTAAAAGCGCTGAATAGTATGAAGCACTCCACTGTATTTTATGGCCCTTGAGAGATAACTGGCACACTGTGAAAAATTAACAGGTTTTATGGAAACCAGCTCTGACTAGTAGGTGTGATGATTCTACAGAACCTACAGTTGTAATTGTATCTACATATATATGTTATGAATTACTTCTAAAATGGCAAATGTTTAAAACCAAATTGGAACGTTTCTGAAGTGGCAAAACCAAGTCAGACCATTTCTGAGAGTCTTCACCTTTGAGAAGTTAAAAACAATGCCTTTAAAGCTGTTTTTGTTCAGCAATGATCCTTTAAATTTGGGGCAGTGACAGGAGCTGTGGGTGACAAGGTCTCAGGAGTCTGAAGCTCAACATCAGGCACCCCTATGGATGCGGTTGAAGTAATAACCAGTTATTCTGGAGGGCTGCATGGGTCCTGGAGGGCCATGCAGCACAGTTTGCATTCTTAGCTGTCTGTTCTTCTTTGCCCCATGGAAGTTTTGGGCCAACAGTGCAAAGGAAGCACTCAGGAAAGGCTGTATTTTTCTCTACAATTCCCTGAAAGGAGGTTGTAGCCAGGTGGAGGATGGTCTCTTCTCCCAGCTAAAAAGCAATTGGACAAAATGCACCGGGGAGGTTTAGATTGGTTTTTAGGGGAAAAAAAATTCCTTCACAGAAAGGCTGACCAAGCATTACAACAGGCTGTCGAGGGAAGTGGTGGAGTCACCATCACTGGATGTATTTAAAAGATGTGTGGATGTGGTGTTTATGGATGGTTTAGTGGTGAACTTGGGCAGTGCTGGGTTAGTCATTGGACTCAATGATCTTAGAGGTCTTTTCCAACCTTAATGATTCTTTGATTTCATGATTCTACCTGCACATGATGGCAACAATCAGGACTGAAGGTGTTTGTAATGGATTTCTTTCTTTATTTAAACAAACTCTTATAGTCTGAACAGGACTAAAATAGCCAAAAAGGCTATTTGAGGGAGAGGGGAGTAATTTGAACTAGACATCCTGACCTTGTAAGAGCCACACCACTTTGGCTGAGCTTTGATACTGATTTTCAAGAGCTTTTGCTTGAATCTTCAATTTCTAAAAAATGGTCAGCCCACAAAAGCAAGGATTACAGTTCCATTTTTTTCCTGACTTTCTGCTCTTAGTGACAAAAGAGCTGGGTGGATTGTTTTAAAGGTAATCCCTGAGCACTTATCTTTGGCCTCCAGATAGCACAGGCTGCTGCTGAGCAAGCAACCAGCTATGATGTGTAAACCATATTCATTAGGACTTCTGACAGGCTGCAGTTTGGCTCTGACCTTGTGATTAACAGGAGAACGGAAAGCGTTTGTGTGCAGGGTGAAGTTTTAATCTCCACCCAGGAGTTGCCTAAGTAAATCCTATTAGAAAGAAGAGGATCTGAGCACAAGGGTTTCACACGTGATTTTGACAATATCCCTATTAAATTCTTCATGTGAATTACGTCAAACCACAAGGCTGGTAAACTTAAAATAATGTGTCACTCTACATTTCAGGACCAAATTGAGTTCAGAGATTTTATTTTACTTTGAAATTGCTTAGATATAATTTTAGAAGGAGCCAGGTATATTGAGGATTAATAATTCAAATCCTTCTTTCCTATATTTAACCTTTACCACTGAATTGAAAAAAAAATAGTAAAATGCACTGTCACCAATAGTGTGGCAAATGAAATTGCTACCATTGATGCGTATTTGGCCTCTAATATAAAGATGTGTATATATATATATATATATATTTTTTTTTTTTTTTAAC
>VXBN01015402.1:46427-165935 GCA_013397395.1 Sinosuthora webbiana | reverse complement strand
TTTTTGGAAAGGAACAGTTAAGATGACACAGGAAATTGTACTAGTGAAAAGTCAATAAACTATCAGAGCAGCGCAGGATGCTGTTGCCTTTGTCTCAGGACACGACTAAGCTTCAAGACTGCAAGAGTGTTTCAATTCCATAGCTAAGATCAAAAGCTTGAGTCCTCTTCTGATATCTATGTATTTGCCAGATATTTTTCCCATTAGTAACAGTAGCAGTTAAATACTTAGAAATCTGGTCTGTAATTACCCTATGACCTTAATTTCGAACAGTTAATTATGAAATATGGGCTTTTTTGGTTTGTTTGTTTTGGGTTTTTTCCCCTGTATGTAATAAAGTGTTGTTATAATGAGTTTAATTAAGCGAAAATGCATGTTGGCCTGCGATGTTACAAGAGGTTTCCATGTGCCAATAAATCATAATTAAATGTATTTAGTGTAATTGAAGGTGTCATTCACAATCTTGTTGCTTGTAAAAAATGTTAATTGTCTCCTTAAATGGCAAGCCCCTCCAATTATAAAGAAAATGAACCAAAACTCAGTTTTGCTAACTGACAGCAATGCAGTTACTTTACAAAGAATATTAGTGTTTTATTCATGAGCAGTTATTAAATATGGTAAAGTAATGGGGCGCCTGAATGGGAAATTTTGTTTTTGAAAAATGTTTGTTGGTTTGCTGGTTGTTTTGGTGAAGTGTAGTTATGGTGAGGCCAGTGACATATGCTGAAATGTAGAGAAGAATCCCCAGAGAAAGCTTTGTGGCTTAACTGGACAGAACAAAGCAGTTTAAATACAGACTATGTGAACTCTGCTCATCATGAGTTAAGAACTAGGACTCTTAGGGCTCAAACGTGTGATTTAGAAGTATGCAGTGAGGACATGATCATAAGACTCTGGGATTATTCAGGTGACTAAGTACTACACTGTTGTAGCTTCATTGAACCATTATTTTAAAAAGGAATATTTTGTTATGGGCTGTTTGTGTGACAGTCTGTGCTCACACATCTGCGTTTGAATTAGATTTTTGTACACAAAAAATGTGTGCCTGTCCTACCTGTAAATATGAGGGAGCTTTTAGGGGGAGAACGAACTTTTCTTCTTATGTATTTGGAGAACATGTAGCATGTTAGTGCAATGAAGGACAATAGCCCCTGCTATTTTCTATACCAGATTTTCATTTTTTGTGGGACTTACTACGCTGTATTTCTTTCCCCCTCACCACCACTCCTATGCACGTTTCTTAGTCCCAAATGGCTTATTGTTAAAGCCAAAAGGAGGGGCTCAGTTCTGCTTTCATGGCAGTTTCAGCATCTCTGATAGCATTTATTTAAGTTTAAACTTTGCAGACCTGTATTAACAGAGGAAAAATGCTGCATGTGCAAGTGTGCAGGGGAAAGAAAGGTATGAAAATTTGATATTGTAACTTTTGGATTCTTTTGAGTCCAATTTACATACAAGGTAGAAGAAAGTTTTCCGTGTGGAACACTGTCATTATTGAATTAAAGTTGTAAAAGTAGAATTATTTAATTTATTTGTCCACTTGTGGGTCTCAGTTCCTCCAGTCTTCACAATAGACAATTCTGGGAGACAGGGATTAGAAACAGCTGCAGGCCTTCATGTGATCTGAAGGGCACAGTAGGAGCATAAAGAATTTAAATATAATTCATTTTCTTTTCCTTTGCTCCTTTTCCCCCAATGCCATTCCACATGAGAATCAATGAGTCATTCAGAGCCATGGACAATGACCCCCTACCTTTCACAGCTCATATCCAAAAATCCTTTGGCAAAGTCCAGACTTGGACTCCAGCTATCTCAGCACTGCTGGAAGTCACATTCTGCACTGTTGGACATTGGGATTCATGAATTGCAGGCTTGCACTGTACACTGAGTACTTTCAATCATTTGTCAGAAACATTGGCTGATCACTGTCTGAGCACTATATACTTCCACTTTTGTTTTTAATGCCTTTTCAGTTTTCACAATGAGCCTGGGGAACCTCACTGGAATGAAGTTCCTTTCTGATTAAAATGTCTTGTCTTTAAATCCAGCTTTGCAGCAGGAATGCCAGCCTGAAGGGCACAGCGTGGCCAGGGTACACTTCTGGTGATTGATACAACTTCACTTCCTTGATGATCGTCCTGAATAAATCTCTTCAGTATTTTCAGACATGATGTAGATGCCCTTTACATCCATATAAATCTTCAGCTGGGAGAAAATTAGCCAAGTCCAGACATTGATCTTGTGAGGTAAATTGTACCTAGGCAGCAGGGGATCCATTGATAAACAGTGAAGCAATGCAGATAACTTACCAGCTTACTTTTAATCAATGCAGCTTCTCACAATGTATTATTCCAGCAATGGGTCTAAATCACTGTTCACTATAAGAGTTGTTTTCAAAACCTTTTAATCTAATTGGAAAATCTTCCTTTCTACTGGTAATAAACACTCACTAAACTGTCTGCACCTAATTGAGCTGTAGTAATTTATGTGAGCTCCCCACTGCTTTTTCTCCCTTTAATCAGACAGACTGCTTTACATCTTTAACTAATGAAACCTAAGACTTCGCCAAGAAGATTTGATCAAATGTCATTGCCAAATAAATCTTCATTAACACTGACATGTCCCACAGCCTCTCCATGTCCCTTTTCATCATTAACTCAGAGCAACATCATCATAGAAAGGTGATGGCCACTACTTTATTTACATATATAATTAAGCTGTAGTCAACAATGTCACACCAAATAAGAACTTGAAAGGAAAATTTATTGTAGCTTTTTGTCAGGACATAATGATAGTAACTGCAATGAAGCATTTTTTCCTAGAAAGGAGATCTCAGCTCTAGACATGTGCTAGAAATGCCACCAGCTGCCACATACGTTCCTAAAAGCCTTCCCTGTAGTAAAGCTGTTCAGATCTGTCTTTATCCTTGATAAATAAGAATTCCTGCCCACCTAGCAGTGCTTTGCAGAGATTTTCAAGTCAGCTTAGGTAGTGAGAACTGTACAACTGCTTCCCACAGGAGTATCAGGAATCCACATGTGTGGTACCTAGCACAAGCCCTTTGATGGTATTTCTGGGTATAAAATAGGCAGCACCTGTCACTAGTAAATAGAACAATAAAAGGTGGTACTCCCATACCTGTGTGGGAGAGAATGAGAGAATTTTCTGGAGTAGGCCAATATTGACCAGAATTAAAGTTACAGGGGAAGGAGAAGCAAACCAGTAGTCTCTGAGGCAAAACAAAACTGCTTTTTGGATTTTCCCCAATGGCATACATGACTTTTTTATGCATAAAAAATCAGAGGTGCCAAAGGAAATGTTCACAATACTAGTTGTAGGTATTTCAGTGTGCTCCGCATTAATTCCACATATAAAGTTGATTCTGTCCTGTCTTTCACTGTAAAGTCAGGTGGATGAATACTTTGGAAAGTCTTTGTGTTGCTCATCAAACATTTAGTAAGTGGTAAAAAGAAAAAAAAAAGTTAGGAATGTGAATGCTGGTACTTTAACGGGAATTGGGATGAGTGTTGAAGCATGAATTGGGAAATGCATGTTGAAATGGAGTTGGGGACAGGGACCGTGATGGCAAAGACATTAATTTCTAAACTGGACAAAAAGGAGCAGCTCATAGTGGTCAGTGCTAAGGTCAGATAGGCTGAAAAAGAAGATGATTTTGACAGTGGAGTTTGTCAAAAGTCTTGTGTCTGGCAGGTAATGCAGGCAAGACGGACTGAACAGAGCCACAGCTGACCTGGCTTGGCATTTTCCTTGAAAAGCTTCCTGAGCTATTGTTTGGCAGAGTGCATGCATTGGTTGAATTGGACCTGCTAAGCTGAGCAGACATTTTACGTCTGCAGCATCTACTGGAAAGATATATGTGTGTGTGTATATACCTATATATATATATATGTATGTGCATGTGAGAGCGTGTAGTGTGTCTGACTCTTTCACAAACACCGTGTGTGAGTGTTCTTCTAAGAAACCCTCTGGTCCTTTCTACAATCAACATTTTTTTCATGGCATGGAATGATAACAATTGAGTAAAGGTGATGAAACAGGAGGCAGGAGTAGGATGGATAAAATAAAATTTTCATACTTGTTTTTTACACCATGTCATGTCACCAAAGGAAAACTTGATATTTAAGAGAGAGTGCATTTGGATTTTCTTTAGGCCTTTGTTTGCTGTTAGCAACTTTTAAAACTATTCATCCATGAATAATATTTTGTAAGGTTAATAATACTTTCTGGAACGTGTTTAACAATCATTGTCTGGCCTTTCATCTTAGACAAACCATTTAAAATAAATGTCAGTCATAGATGATTTTGGAGAACAGCTGGAACCTGAACAAAATTTTGTTTTTCAAGGGCAGACTTTAGCTAAAGATTTCTCTGCTCCCTTGCGTTCCTGAGGGATTTATATTGGGTTGCTCTAGTACTTGAAGATAAAAGGGAAATTCATAGTAGATGATTCATATTATGTGAACTAGTTAGATTCTGTATTTCTTTAATCATGAGAAACAGTATCAGTTCTGTTGTACAAAAATACTCTGACTGTGGAAGGAACATTGTTTGCAAGGTGAAGATTAAAGTACTGTTGCTGAGTACACTTGGAAAGATAGGGGAACGCGTGGAGATTTTAGAGATACCTGCTAACCTGTGGTTACACTGAATATGCCAAATGAATCATGTATATTTCAGAAGGGCTTGGTATCTACAATACAAATTCCAAAACCGGATGATTTTAATAAGGAAATAATTCTGTTGCAGATACAGTGTCTTGGTGTTATATTTTAGCAGGATCTCTCATTGGCAAATGTTTCATGTTGGCAAAAAAAAGCTATGGGTGTATCTTGTCATCAGTACTGAGAAGGAATAGCGACATGATCTGTCAAAGCAAAAGTATTGCTTCCTGAACTGCTGAGCTCCTCTATGGCAACTGTAGAAAACCTAAAGCTTTGGAAGGCCCATGACTGAAAAATCCATGGTATAGATATACACATGCTTCTTGTATGCAAGTGTCTATCAGAGAGGACAGACAATAATAGGTTATTACAACCTGGTGCAATAACTCATGTTATAGCCCTGTGTTATACCTATCCTGCTTTAAGAAATGATACTAAATTTCCTTTGGATACCTGATATATGCACACCAGTAAAAAAAAGTGTTTATGTACTTTCTGAGAAACAGATATCACAGGATTTTATTAATACATAATTTATCTTTCTGGGCTATTATATCAGCATATCCAGCACATCCATTTGGACCAATTGCCTGCCAGGCCCTGCTTTCTCTGTTTTCTTATTTTTACTGTTTTAGCCTAGTGAATATGAAAAACTGCTCAACTTGAGTATGCAAACAAATAGAAACAGCAGATAGGAGCATGTTTTACAGCTTGTGTTGTGCTACCGGAAACCTGAAACCTGTAGGTCAATGACACTGTTTTATTTCTTTTCCAATGATGGAAGAGAGAAAAAAGATGAACTACAAGATGATCAAAAAGCATTTTTCCACTGCTGCTCCTTGATATACTATTCTCTGTAATATAAATGCTGTAATAAATCATACTTTCTGTTTGTTCCATGTCTTGGGGTCAGTGTTCAGCACACTCAGTGGAACTGGCATTTTTTTTTTCTATTGTTTCAATGAAAGCCTGTGAATATGCTCCAGCCATCTTATCTGATTGTTTGTTCTGCTCAGCTAAGCAAACCATGCAAGTGTGCCTAAACTAAATTACCTGTTTCAAGTCTATACTGGTGTCATTCCAGTAGAGACTCTTCCATCTGTTTCCTTTTATTCCCTTTCTTGTGTCTTTTTCCCAGTCATTGTTCATTAAAAGCCATTGGAAACAAAAATAGTCAAAAAAGACATACAGCTACTTCTAGCAAGCATCTCTGATCTAAATGCCAAAATATTTTAAATTCAATGAATTATGTTTCCTGACCTAAACTGAACTTATTAAAACAGGCAGCGTTCTTGGTCTTAAATTAATAGAATGAAAGGATTACTAATTTCAGACATAGATATTTATTAGATTTTTTTTCTAGTTTTTATGTAACTGGACATGAGATGTTACCAAAGTTATGGTTTTCTTCAAGAGTAATTGCAGCAAAAAGTTCACTACCTTATTTGGTTTTAAACCTCAATCACTGGAAATTAACTGTGGGCACATTTTTTGGAAATAAGAGCTGAATTATAGCACTGGGAAAGTTGGAAAGAAGGAGCAAAAAATTTCAAAAAGCATTATATTATAAGCTTGTAAGAACTTAAAATATTTTTTCTTTCTGAACCTATGCTAAATCTTTTAGGGGAGTGAATATGTGAAGGGATTCCTAATGTGACTGTGAGACTGAGGGCTTAAAGAGCTTCAACTGACTGGTCATCAGACAGCCCTCTTGAAGACCAGAGAGCAGAAAGAAGTATTCTGAAAAGTATGAAAGAACAATTCTCTTTGATAATACGTATCATCAACCCAACAACGTACAGGTAGCTGAGCAAAAATTGGAAGAATGTTTTTGCAATGTTTTACACACCCTAATTTTTCCTATTGTTATTTTATACTCTCATTTTGTACTTGCTTTCCATGATGGTCTGAAAAACAAAAAGGAAACTCAGTTCAAAGAATTCAAGTTTATGAGATCCCTATTTCCCCAGGGAAAACAGTCTCATTTGGTTAAGAGTCTTCCTTGCCAGTGAATGCCTGAAACAAATTTTGCTGGATTAGGGATCAGTGTTATTTAAAAGCTTCCTTGAATTGCAAAAACACTAATGAAATCTGTGGATGAGATGATACCTGCCTGGAGTCATAGCTGTGTCTGTCTGATTAGGAAGAAATATGAAATTTTCATTTCTTGAGAAAAAATACAGGTACATGTGCATAGCCTGCATCTAAACAACTTGTGGTTTAACCCCAGCTGGCAACTAAGTACCAGACATCCACTCACTCACTACCCCTCAACCTCCCTCCTACCTCTGGTGCGATGGGGAGAAGAATTAGAAAAAGGTAAAACCCATGGCTTGAGATAAGAACATTTTAATAATTGAAATAAATTAAAATAAAGTAATAATAATGCAAAAGAGAGATGAATAAAACACAAGAAAAATAAGTGATGCACAATGCAATTACTCACCACATTCTGAATAATGCCCAGCCTGTCCCTCAACAGCGATCAGCAGCTCCCAGCCAGCTCCCCAGTTTACATACTGAGCATGATTTCCTATGACATGGAATATCCCTTTGGTCAGTTTGGATCTGCTGTCCTGGCCATGCTGTTTCTCAGCTCCCTGTGTACCTCATCACTGCCAGAGCAAGAGAAGCTGAAAAATCCTTGATTTAGAGAAAACACTACTGAAGCAACAGCTAAAATATTTCTGTTATCATCATTATGCTGATACTGAACCTAACCACAACACTGTACCAGCTACTAGAAATAAAATTAACTCTATCCCAGCTGAAACCAGGACACAACTGCATGAAGGTAATTTGCCTCTTAAGTTTTTTTCTGAAAAATTTCACAACTTCTAGAATTGCAGGATTACTTCTTTTACACAAGAATGAAAAATAAACTCAATAATGTTATAATGTATCAAATTTGAAGCCAAATTCACATCCTTAATATCTATCAAACATATTTCCCTTTTCAAAGTTAATTTCTAGTAGGACTCTAGAAAAAAAAGTAATGTTTGTCTTAACCAATGTTATCCTGGTCTGTTTTGCAAAATCAGAGATAACATTCAAAATTTTTCATACGCATAAACTCTCTTGATCAATGTTTACTTTGTTATAAGGCAGAGAGAGAAATTAACTGGTAAGTTTGGATCCAGGTCTGAAGTGATTTCAAGAGGTTGGTCATACCAGTTGAGAAAATGGTTTTGTACAGTACTGAGACAGATATTTGTTGTGAATGTCTAAACCTGGGTAGAAAATTGTTTGTGTTGTACACAGTGTTTTGAGATCCATTTGAGGTAAGAAAAAATCATCATAAACGGTAGTACTTTCAAGAGATAATTTTATAGGGTTTATAAATATTTGTATGGTTGAATGACCTCTGAAAAAGTTAGGAAGTTGCTCTTAGTTCAGGTATCAAAGCCTAACCACATTTTATAAGCTTTTTCTATATAAGCTCAAACTTTTAATAATGTCAAATGTTCTCAGATAATAGGCTTTTTCAGAATATGTTTGAAACTCTATTTCATATTTGAACATATGATTAACAGGTTTCCTTCTCCACTGTTTCAGTTTTTCTTATTTTATTACCTAATCCAAAGTCTACTGAAATTTATGGGTTCCTGCCCCTCAGAATAAAGAGCTTTGTTCTGAGTTTCTCATGAATGATGAAATCACAAATTCTTTTTTTAAGGACTTTTTAAAATTTTGAATTTAAAATTTTTACAGCTAGAACCACTACTGTTTTAGAAGGAGCTTTGTATTATTTTCTGGTGCTGTGCTCTATAGTTACTGTTTTATCCCTAGTTCTTAAACTTCTGCAAAGAAGACATTTGTCATAATCAATTTTATACTTTTTATTAGAATAGGAAGAAGCTATCTCTTTTCACTTTTCTTTCCTAAATGAAGTGTATATTATACCCAAAACAATGTCATTAAGCTCAGAGTAGAAAATACAAGTAACTGTTTCACGTTTCACACTACTGCAATTACAGAGGGTAATAGGACATCTCCCTGCAAATTCTAGCTTTTTGAAATTGATCTTTCTTTTTCCTTTTAGATCAATTAACTGGAAAAAATATTTACTGTACCATTTTACAATTAAACTTATAATACTCTTTGACATCTAAATTGAATTTTTCTATTTTGAAGCTGATTGATTTGCTTGTAATGTAGTTTTCTCCTACTGCATCATACTCACACACTTCTGCTGCTGAAGCCCCCCCCCTGTAATTAGTAAGCAATATCTTTCAGCAGAAGAAACCCAGCTGCCAACTTTTCAGTGGGATAACAACACTCCAGAACACATCGGCCCATAGCCGAGGTGTGTTTTCTCAGGAAACTTCATCTGCATAGGTAAATATGAAATCAAAATTTAAATTGAGTGAAAGATTGAACAGAAGACTGAGTGATGATATGATTGACAGATATAAAAGCATTTTCATTGAGAAAATTATTGGTGTTCCATTTGCCAAAGAGAATTCATAACGAGCTGGAAATTGCAGGTGAGCCAGTCTGATCGAGAGATAGCACCTATCTCTTGCAGTGAGAGTGGCACGGTCTACTAAAAGGGTAAGACACTGACTGCATAAACAAGGCATTCTCTGTCCTTGGTTTTTAGGTGAAGGCTCAAGGTGCAATATGTCTCAAATACCTTTATTGTCTAAATAACAAACATCCTCCCTCTAGTTAAATGTCTTTGTGGTCAATGGGCAGAAACGGGCACTTCCAGCCAGCGATTCACCAGGCAGATTACCCTTGAATGAGACAAATCATGCCTCAGATGTGCCTCTCTAGGTGTCAAAATTCAGCTGAGATGAATCTTGCCCAAATGCCTTCTCTGAAATATAATTCAGTCATGCTCAAGTGACTGCAGTCAGAGCTGGGCTGGTGGACAAATTCTCCAGCCCAACTGAGCCTCTAAGGCTACTGCTGAATGAAGACCATTGGGCCCAGATGATCTTCACCTCTGTGAGGTGCCAGAGCACCTAAGTGCCAAACTTAGTACTAAAGTAAATCATATGTTTAATAAAAATTATATATGAGAATATAAATTTAAAACTGAAAATTTTTACTAGGTAATTGGAAGGCTTCAATTTTTATGCTCCCACATTATATATCATTACAATTCTATCCAGTTGTTCATTCCTGAAACTTGGTTAAAGTGTTATATTTAAAAATTTATGGTCTAGTTTTCATTCAAATATGTTATATAATTATCTGTGACTTAAAGGCAGGCTATGGCAAAACTTAATCACTGTCATTTCTGCCTGGGAAGTAAAAGGTCATGCTATATTTATATTTGCTTGGGTTTATGGTATCATGGACACATGAATTTGATAAAAAGTGGTGCAATAATATTTTGTGAAAATCACAGCATACCCTGAAGCCAAATGTCAGTGATCCACTGTTCTCTGGAATTGCGAGAATTTGCAATCAGTTACAATTTTTTTTCCCCAGGTCCTTGTGTGCCAATTTTGTTTCAGTTCCTGGGGATACCTAGATGTCATAAAGGGACAGATCTGTTTCAGTATTTACAAACCCAAAGTACAGTAGTGGTTGGGAATTCTTTCCCCCTACATAACAGGTAACTGAGCTGTAAAACACGGAGTGAAGGTGACATTTTTGTTCCATATGAATTCCCATGACAAGAAAGCATAATGTATTCTGATCCACAGCTCAGATTAATAAGATGACAGCATGGGAAATGTACTGGCTGATTCTCCCATGTGTTGAGTTTCTGCCTTCTGACTTCTTTTTCTTCAGGGTTTTTTATATTTTTTCATGATGGTAGTTTTCTCTTTAGTTACTCTTAGGCCATCAACACTTGCCTAGACAAAGGCAATAACAATAATCTGTTAATGCAGTAACAATAGGTCTACAACTTCTTACAGTAAATATGGGTTAGGCAGATCTTAGCAGAACTGGGCCCTGGGTAGTGAGTAGCTAAACAGAAAAAGATGGAATGAATCCCACATTACAACCAGTGCTGAAGAAGATGCCCATAATGCAGAAAATAACTGTGCAGTCATGTAAGGAAGTCTTCTGTGGGGGCTCAGATTATTTGTAATTTGGTTGAGTGGTCTTTTCTGGTCAAACTGCCAAAGGGGAAACCACACTTTGGACATGATCGTCTCATCTTTTGACACGTTGAACAATTTTCAGCTGATCAGTTTTTATCTTGAACTGAATTCATGCAATAAAGTACATCCAGATAGTTATCATTCCCTTGCTACTTTCTTCTGCCAACTTCAGCCTCAAGATATCCTCAACTGCTTATTCTTAGCTTTTGCATTAGGGCCTGAAATGCTGAACTGTATCTCTCAGATAAAAATAACAATCCTCTGTCATCTACAGCTTGGGAGGTCTCATGGCCAGACTTGCACAGATTGCTCTTCACGCCTGTGCTTTGAGTGTGTCTCCTGCAGGAATGGTATCAGGACACCCTTGGCATGGCTTCACTTGGCTGCTCTGAAGAAAGGCTCTTACTGACAGTGTGTGACATGAATCAGAAATACACTGTCCTACATAAGGACTGGCACGGATGGCCACCATTTCACTGATCCTCTGCTCTAATCATCCCGCTGCATCCTTTCTTTTTACTCTACCATGGTTTATTGTTCCTTAGAACCAGAGGATGGGCCAGCCACCCCCAGCCACAACATTGCCTTCTTGCCAGGAGTCTGTAGGCACATAAACACGGCAGTCTTCTGGCGTCTTGAGACACAGTGGCACACATACAGTCATTATTTTCTTTATCATTATCTTCCTTATCTTTATCAAAGTGACCACTGCCACTATCACCACCTCCCTAAAATTTGCCGTCTCTTGGCATTTCCCCTCTCTTTGTTCATGTCTCCCTGCCACCATTCATTTGTGCTGTCACAGCACGAACCTAAACCTTGACATCTTTTTTGTTACAGATGATAACTAGCAACAGCACCAGCTGCAGAAAGCTATAGCTCCTTCACTGCATTTGGAGGCATACCCAAGCAAGAGGAAACAAGTTTTCCACTTCAGGAAAAATGTGCAGCTGCATTCTTATTTGTGGGACCATTGCCAGGCTCCAGCCTGTGCTGCCTCTAAGTGCACTTTGCTTACAAGTTGTTCAGGAGGTTGATACACAAACGCAAGAACATGGAGAGGAGAGGCAGACAATCCTTGCAGTATGAGTACACAAAGAGCATTCCAGTGGTAGTGTAGGGAGGGTTCTGAAGTTTCATACAAGCTGTTGCTGACCACAGAAGGCTGGTCCATAAACATTGCTGCCAATGAGCTGCCTGAAATACCACCTCAGTCCATCATCACATGTTGTGCTGGCTAAATGGATGGCAAAATGCACTGCACCTAGAGCACGTGACTTAAACATCATGTCCCATGTAAACTTGCTTCATTTGCAACCAAATGGTAACCTGGCATTGCTCATGTCCTGTATTAATCACAGAATAATAGAAACATATAATCATCAAGGTTGGACTAGTCCTCCAAGGTCATCAAGTCCAACCTTTGAGTGAACACCACCATGCCAACAAAAGCATGGCACTGAGTGCCACATCCAATTATTACTTGAACACTTCCAGGGATGGTAATTCCACCACCTCCCTGGGCAGACTTTTCCAGTGCTTAACTACACTCTCAGTGAAAAAATTCTTCCTGCTGTCCAACCTGAACCTCCTCTTAGTGCAGTTTTAGATTATGTCTGCTTGTCATGTTAATTACCTGGGAAAACAGGCTGACCCCCATCTTGCCAATACACCTTCCATTTCTTCTGTTTGCTATCAAATCTGTGTAATACTTTTGATCATCTAACAGGAACTTAATGAACTTTATAGAATTAATGGGTGGAATCCTGAGTTACTGTAAATTCTGATTGTTCAGCTGAAGTGAAAAATCTACTTTGCTTATCTGTATCTGATCTAAACCATTTTAAGATGTGTTTTCTTTAGAGGAAAACACATAGCACTGACCAGACGTATGAATGACCTCTTCATGTAAGGATACTTTAAAGGAATATTATAAGAAAGCAAAGCACTGGTCTTATTCTTTGTTACTATTTTATTTTTTAAGTGTAGAATCTCAGGAATGGTGAAATTTTACTATGACAGATATATACATGAAAGCATAATTGCTTAATGTACACTGCCACAGAGGGATTCCTCCTGTTAGAGCAGATTATGGTGGTGCGAGTGTAATGAGAGGATGACTGATGTAGAAGAGGAAAGGACATATCTTGGCCAGTAAGCTTTGGTTCTTTTAAAAATTTGTCAGCTGGGTTGACTTTTTGGTGAGTAATGGCTTCAGCGCCTTGGCTGGCTTCCTAAAACCATTCAGCAGGCATCCCTGGGAAGTGCCTCTTTAATCCAAGTCTTTTCTTTTCATCTACAAACTGCCTCGGGATAAGTCTCAGTTGGTTGTGGTTTGGGGGCCCTGGTAAAAGTGTTCAGTGTAGGGAAGCATTGTGCAAGACAGATGGCTCTTATTACAGATCTTTGCATTACAAATCGAGGGTAACCGATCACATGACAGGGGGTCTTGCTCTTGCTTTCTCCTTCCAGGCAGGTGTCCTTCGTATGAAGGTGGGGTTTCCACAGCCAAAAGCACAGAAAAGTTACAGGAAATGAGGTGCCCGTTTGAAGTGTCTGTGATACCGACTGACTCAGTATTTTGGTTATGAGAACAGGATAGTAGCTTATCCCAAAGGAGTTTAGAAGAAAATGAAGCAAAGAAAAGCTCTAAGAGAACAAAAACTCCACAGCTGTCCATGAATGCTGAGTTTGATCAATTCTTGACTGTAGTTTAACCAGGACATGAGATGTTATCTAGGCTTTCTAACAAAGAGAGAGGCTTTATCACAATACACTGTATTTTTTGGCAATTGCATTTTATCCCAAGTCCACAAGAGGGGTTTTATATGAAGATATGTGGAATGTTGTTTAGCAAACACAATTCCTATGGATGGCAGTACTTAGCAAACAATTAGTCATCTTTTATATAGTCTATTTTACTCCATTTTATTGTATCTGCTTTTTTTTTACTACTGGATGTTTGATTAAAGTTAAAGAGACAAGATTCAGGTTTGGAGCCAATGTGTCATGGTTCAGCACATGACTGCAGAACTGCAATATGAAATGTTGCTGATATCCTCAGAATCAATACATCCCTTGGATAACATAGCTTTCCAGATTTTAATCTAGTTGGACACAGTTTCAGTGTCTCTCTGTCTCTTCTTGCTGGTACTGATCACAGCACATTTAGCCCCAGCAGATGGGAAATATGCTCACCACTTGTGGTTGATGCATGGTTATAAAACATTATGGAGGAAGGCTAGGAGGCATAATGATAAAAGACCAAATTGGGTTTTGGTCCTGTTTTCCTTTTTCTGCATTAACAAAGCACATGGAATGACTTTTGAAGCAACATCTGGCTGTTGCCAGGTATGTCTTACAGCTCAGGTGATACACTGGGAGCTTCCATTATGCATATACACATGATATTATATATTCAGTCTTTTTTTTTTTTTTGTTGGTTGTTGTGAACATTTTTGACACTCATTTGTATGCAAGTTCAAACCAGGACACCAGCTCTGGCCCTTACAACTTTATCTCAGAGATGAATTGAAATGTTACTTATTGGGCCTGTCTGTATCTGGTAATAACGACTGCATCAGAGGGTATCAAGTTCTCTCCTTCACACTATTAATTTTAAACCCTAGGCAGTATATGCAACAGTGTAAGCTTTAGAAAGTCATTCTCCTGTTTTGCCAGTCCCCTAATTACTTCAACCTGCAGTAAAATGTCAGTCTACCTAATTATGTGGTTACTCCTCTCCTGAGTCCAATATAGCCTGCAGGTGTGCACAGTAATGTTGATAGCAGGTCTGACTGACCTAGCACCTTCCAGTTATTACGCTGGCCTTTTGCAAAGTTGGTCAAACCTCTCGTGTCTTCAAGACACTCTTATTAATTTGAACTTCATCAGACAAGGCTAGATCGGAAACTTTAGCAGAGTACAGGGAATTGTGAAAGGAAGGCTGGAGAATCTTATCTAGACCTAGAATGTGTCCAATTAAGTAGGTAAATCTTAAGCTTGTGGGCATTTTCAAAATATCTTGGCAATCTGACTCTGAATCATCTGTTTTAATTAATTCTGTGGATCCAATGTACGAAAGAGAACGTACTGCTTTGTTACACCTGTAAAGAGTCTTCTACTATAATTGGCTATTATTCTCTTGTTCTTTCAGAGTTTTCTTTAAGAAAACAAACAAACAACAAATTGTGCTCCTAAAACAACAGCTCTACACTATCCCTATTTACTGTGTCTCAGTGATAAATAGAGAAGCTGCCTTTCAACCTGCTTAAACTCCTAAAAATGCATCAGGCCCTAACAGGAGCCTAAACCTGTTCAGCATAGGTTTGAGATGCAGCTCTTTATACTGTATCAGATGAGTAGGGAAGTGATGTTTTCAAATATCTCTCCAGTTTTATATTTAGTTAGTGAATTCCTTGGAGGCCCTATTCTGTATGGGAAGAGGTGTGCTGTGTAGGTCCAATACCTGAAATATATATATGTTGTTAGTACTTCCTGTACTAACAAAAATCAGTTTGCATGCTGCAAAGCCTGTGGGAAGTTAACACAGCTTGAGCCCAGTTGAGGATTCAAAAGTGCTAGGTTAAATTTGAATGGATGGGAAAAATATCTGTGCACTTCCTAATTTTGACCAGAAGAGGAAGTACCATCATATGAAATACCATTCCTACAACAGTTTTCAGCTGACTGAGAGTACAATACAGATTGTCGTGTAACTCTACATCCCCAAAATTTAGTGAAGCTTTGTGTAGAAAGCTTTTCCTCGCTCCAAAGCAGGGATAATTTATTATACAAATTAATACATAGTCACAACGTGAAAAAGAAAAGAAGACCACAAACTAATAGTTGAAGGAGATCTTGAAAGCTAATAATTTTGTGTCCTTTGCGGTATCTTTTGTTGTGGGAGCCTTATCAGTTCAAGTGTGTGTGCTTAACATTTAATACTTCAATAAATACTTAATACTCAAAGTATTAAATTTAATACTTTAAACAATCAGGGAATCGAGTGTCCAGTACTTAGAAAATGTCTGTATGATTTTTTTGTTCTCTATAATGACTTATGAAATTCTCAGTCCCAGTAATTAATATCTAACACATTACTCTTCCAGACTGCATCCAAAATATTTTGTTTATCTAAAAAATGCTACAATGCCTAGATTTTTAAACATAACATCAGAAAAATCAGATTTTTTTTTCTCGTGGAAAAAATGATACCCTAAAGCATTTTTTTTATTATCAAGTCAGCATTTGATCAAACAGAGATTTTAGGGGTTTTCCCCCATATATTATTGTAGTTTCCTGTCCAATTTTCTGATCAGCTCTACTTATTTTGGAAAGGAAAAGAATGTGGGAAAACTACAAACATAAAATCAAAGGCTTTCTGGATATTAGTATTTCTTGTTTTGTACTGATAATGCATCATGCAGCAGCATAATACTAGAAATTGTGTAATAGGGTAATGCTTTGGGCAACTCCGGGCAGAGATGTTTTATAAGAGGTGAATCCCATATGACAAGGGTAATCATTTCACTTTAAGCATTTTTGGTGCATTTTAAATGAATAGTTACTTACTTAGGGAAAGGAACAATACATTATTTATTCTCTAACATGATGCTACTGCCTGTGCAATGAAAACCTCCAACCAAATTGACAAGGGGAGCTGGAACTGTGGGCTCGGCATAGGCTAAAAGCATCACATTCATTACAAATTTAGATGGTAAGATAACACCTTCCCAATGAGAAAAGCTGCTGAAAACCCCTGGCCTTTATTAATGGGCCTCATGAGTCAATCTGCAGCAGTGATGTATCATCCTCATTTAAGGAAATGATGTGCAGTGAAAATGCATAATTTTAAAGAACAAGAGTGTGGATTGAAACAAGTACACACCATAAGGAAGCTCAAATCTCTCATGATGTATACTGATTTTTGGGTGGTCCCCATTTGCACGGCTGTTTAAGCAAGCACTCTAAATGGAAATGCACTTGACATTTTTGTCACTAGCTGTAATCAAACAGCATTAGAATTCAGCTGATCTCACAGAAGACGATTAAACAAATTTCTTGTTTGTTCCCAGTTGTTTCTAATGGGAAAATGGAGGGAAAAGACACGCTGATGAAAATGATCCCAGATGGAAAATGGTGTCTTAAAAGGAGCTTGGAGAGGAATGACAACTTCCTGCCCCTTTTCCTAAAGCAAGAATCCCATCACTCTATTATGCCCATAACCACAGGAGCCAGCATTCCCTTACGATTGTCAGGCACTCTTACAGAATGAACACTCAGTGAAAAGCCTTAGGATTTAGCCTTACTCTGACACTGTTGGATGCTAGAGGAAGGAAAACCAACCCCTCTGGTTTTCAGAGTAGTTGTGTGCACACTTTTCACACAGTGAAAATAAACTCTGCTACCTGGTAGCACAGCTGCTTGTTCTCTCAGACCATAGTATTTGAAGCAGTGTGTCTTTCAGCACCTATGAAACTTCTTACTGCAGTATATGAATAAATTTTACATTGAGTTCAGTATCCAGTATAAAACAGCAACTAGTCTTCATAAACCCCCTGGACTTTCTAAAGGTTTAAAATCCTGGCCTTGGGCTACAAGAGTATTTGGGTCTCTTGTACAGTACTTTGGGAGACCAGTTTACTTTTCTGGGCATTCATTTACTTCAGTGAGTGCTTTTTCCTGTGGTTAATACCACTGGGATACCTGGGGATGAATGTCATCGTTGTTACGCTGGGAAAACAGTTTGACAGAAGGAGGTTTTTCAGGGTTTTCTGAAGGCATAGTTGATGTGCAGCAAGTCTCCTCTGGGCCTGTGGCTGTAGCATTCCTGCAGCTGGCAACACTTGGCTCCCCACTCCGCTGCCACTGCAGCACAGTCATCTGCCTTGTCCCAGAGGGTGGCAGCTGTGCTGGCAGCTTGTGGGGCAAAATTCAGTCCACAGCTTATAGAGACAGGCCTGGTCACTGTTGTGATGTATAGGATTAAGACTTATTTCCAAATGAGTTGATGCTGTGAGCTGCATTTGTGTGTGAGTTTGGGTAGTTGGAGCAGGACTTTGACATGTGCACAGACATCAAACTCCAGAGAAGTCAGGCAATGGAAAATGTTAGTCATAGTGGGGCAGCAGTACTGCCCACTTGAGCCCCTAGCAGCATCTCCATTTCTCTGTTTCATCTAGAAATGCCTGAAAAATCACTAAGGTGTTCTGGCTGAACACCTTAGCTGTTTAATCATAAAGACCATTCAAGGGTGAGAAATGACTCTTTCACCAACTGTCTCGAGAGCAGGGTTCTTACAGACCATTTGGAGATCTTTGAGATAAGTAAACAAATCCCTGCCCCTGCCAAACACTCATACAGAAAGAAAAAGGCTCTGTGACCAGGTGGATGGGTAGTTGGCACAGCTGATTTCAGTGCTTGCAGAGAGGGTAAAAGGGTTTTGGGAGGGATAGCACTTCTTTGAGCTACAGCCAGGAAACTGCTTCTCACAAAAATGACAGAGCAACTTGTTAGCTGGTCAGGGGTCTGCCAAGATTGGGGTTTGTAAAGTTTAATTCTAGTCAGTGTTAGACAAAACCACTTTCACAAACTAAGCACCTTCATGAGAGACAGGCTCTCTGTCCCTCAGGCACAGAGTCATCTTGCTGCCCTGGCTGGGGGACTGTGCCTGGGGAGGTGAAGGACAGTAGGGTTGAAACTGGAAGCTGAAGACGAGGAGCAGCAGTCTTACTAAACAAAATCTCTTGCTTATATACATGCCAGGGTATTTCAGCTCAGGGGAAGCTCAGAGGCAGAAGATTGTGCCTTCCTCAAAGGAAAGTTGCCATCAGTCAGATTCCCTGCAGTGTTTTGCTGGGGTTACCACTCTGAGGAACCACAAACCACCTTTCTCAAAGGACTGAGAGAAAGCTATTTATTCCTGCTATAGGTGCAGCTATATCTTTCTGAACAACATTTGTAAAACTACTCTAAATTCTTTTTAAAATGCTATTTCTGCATACTACCCTATTACCAGCACTGGCTGCTTCATCAAATCCTGAAGTTCAGTTGCCACCTCCAGTTGCTGGCTGATTTGGTTGGGACTAGTTTGGTTTCTAACAGTTGTCTCCACTCCACAGAAAAATTCGGTGTGTTTATATTTCCCTTTTTTCCCCAGCATTGCATTTTCTTATTGCTGTTCTTCAAAGACAAATGCATATCTCACAGTAAGTTATGAGAAGTCTATTATTCACCTCAGCTCCCAGAACAGCTCCAGAAATGTCACTCTGTTCTCTCAGGATAGATATTATGTAGCAGTAATCGTTTGTATTTATATTTATATAGCACTTGACATCTCAGAAACTCTAAGCACTCAGCAAGCTTTCACTAATTTTATATGTATTCATTGCAGCTCTAGAATTTATTTGTGAGGATCCTAGTCAAAAGTTCCACTGAAATTTAACTGAGTGTCACATGATCACAAGAGGCAGACCTGATTACAGTTTTGGGGGCCCTGAAATCCAAATGTGTGTATCTCCCATGTGAAGACAGTACTGAATATCTCATCACAATTCATGTTGCTTTTGGGGAAACTGAATTCTAAATGTTCATGGAGTAAATCTCAGCTTACACAGTGTCTTTAGAGGTACCAGGACCAGAATTTTTCATCTTTACTCTTCTGACAGTTGCTCCAGCTGCTTAACTCCTTTGATTTATTTGGGTAGGCATTTACAAAATCATGCATTTACTTAATCTGATCTCTGTACATTGTCCATGTTTGGAGGATCAGATCCTAGTGCCCTTCTCCACTATTCTTCTGATGGGATTGCACAGGTCTTCTCAACTTTGTTAGGACTGAATGAATGTCTGTGATGAAAGACAGTGGTTCTTTGCGGTTAATAGTAAAAAACTTACCTTCCCAAAAAATTAGAAGCACGTCAGGCAATTACATGGCTGGGCAAGTTTGTCTTATATCCTCAGCAGAAAACAATCCTTCTATTAAAGCTGTTCAGGTCCAGACTGTGTGGGCTCTGTATTGGTTAGAACAGGTCTCATGGAGAAGTTTGCAGTGTATGCAATACTGATTTTGATTTGTCTGACTTCATTTTGTAAAGGAAGTGGCTCATAAATGAAGCTGACACGAAAAAAAATGAGTGTGTGTATTATATCAGAAGTTTTAGCAGAGGCAGACATCATTTCCATGTTGCCAGGCCCTCAATAATAATCTGTTTACTGAGTATGATTGGTTTAAAGTTTAGGTATATTTAAAAAAATTCATTTAAGATAATATTTGAAAAAATTACCCATTATGTCATTGTTGACTGATCCATATCTCTCTGGTCAATTTAGCCCTATTATCAACCTGAGAAGATGTGAAAAAGTTTCTTTATTTTACTTTCTATGTTTTTTTATACTTGCTGTGTTTAAATATATTATTTGTCCTTACCTGCTTTGCACTTTCATCTTTTTCATTACAAAACTATTTTTTTCTAAAGTTTTTTTTTTTTAAAACTAGTTTCTTGTCCAAGAAGTGCCACTTGATATAACATCTAACATAGAAGAGAACAACTTGTTCAGTAAGAGCCCTTTTTTTGGTTATGATAGAGGTGAGTAACTAGGCTGTACACTGTAACGTGCAAAGTGTTTTTTCTACGTTTGAGTATCTGCTCTTTGTAATGCCTGTGAAGAAACCAATAGTGAACGTATCTTCTTCATCAATGAAGAAGTTGATAGTTGAAGTTGTTAGAATCCTGTTGAATCTGTGACCTGTCCTGGTTTACTCTTTTCCTTTTGTTTTTCTTCTGTGATTTTGTGCAGAAGAATACATGAAGTCTTACCAATAAACCCGTTGTTCCAAGATAGGTGGTTGTCCCTCAAACTGGTGCTGTTACTACAGCATGGTGTACTTGCTTTTGAGGTTCAGGGTGTGCATTAGTATTAGAAGACCTGAGTTGCTCTGGCAAACAGCCACAGAGGCTAGAGATTTTGAGAGAAGAGTTACCGTGCCTTGCAGTAGCTGTGTTTGTATTGCTTAGTGTGCCATGGAAGATTTGAGTTCCCTCGATGAGAGTGGGATAAACTTCCATTGACAGGAGGCAGTGGGATGGTAACATCTATTTGGGAAGTTACCACAAAGAAACTGAGGCAAAGCAAATTCCTTCCATGTAGTACTTTTTTGCATATCAAAGCTTTCAAAAACACTGCAAAAAGGCAGAGAACACTCATAGGCAATTATGACAGCTGTTACAGCAGCCTCTCCTGTGAAACATCTTTAGAACTGAGAATAGATTAAAACTTTTCTTCCAAAATCCATCATTTAATTCTTCTCCAAAGTGATTGAATATCTTCCTAATTAAAACCCTGTTCTTCTATGTAGACACACAAATTTTTTTCCTCTCTTGTGGGCTGAAAATTTCAAGGAACTATGGCTTTATTTAAGCGTGGGACAAAACCCCAGTTTGCATGCTTCAGTGCAGAATGTATTTTCATGGCATTTGCATCCTAAATTAATCTGCATATTTGAAAACATACATGACCAAGTTCTCCATAACTCCTTTATGTTATTTTTTCACTGAGTCTCAACTAAGACTAGATACAACAGTAGTAAAATTTTTAGGGTGAGTTTTTTTCTGGCCTCTTTGCTCAAAGCACACTGCAGCTATCTCAGTAGCCCTGATAACTTCACCTCCAGTGCTCTACCGAAGATGCAACTGCAATTTTTTTTCAGCAAGGTTTCTTGAACTTGAATGACACCTATCAAAGTTTTGAGAAATTTAATGATGATAAAAGTAAAAGAAAAATATGCTTCCCTTGAGGGTCCTCTGAGGAGAGAAGGATGTACTTGGCTGCCTACTGGGAGCACCTGAGGGAGGAGGAAGAAGAATATAAAGTGGTTTTCAAAATCTGTGTTCTACACCTGCACACACACAGAAGCCTGAAGTGATTGGTAATCTTCATGGATGAGTAGCTGTGCTACATTATGCCCTTTCATCTAATGCATTGCAAAAAACTTGACTTGATAATTTTCAGGTAGGAATTCCATGACTATGTAAAGTCATTGTAAAGGATAAGGTACCTGCAACAAGAGGGTGCTGGAACACTCATGAATCTGTCCAGTTGTTTAGATTGCCAATGCTCTAAAAAAGCCAGTGGCATTACCCTAGTTGCCACAAGCTGGAAGAATAGCTATTAAGTCTTTGTCCTTGAGACACCTGGCATAATTATGTGGTGACTGGAAGCTGATGTTATTCAATTGTTTAGACACAAAGAATGGTGAAACTGTACTGAAGATTTGTTTCTCTAGTGGCTGAGGATTTTTGTGAGGATGATAGGGAAATATGTTCTGCTGTTGATTCTGTGAAACCTATTTGAAAAGGGTGGGCGTTAAACATCCAGGTGTCCTTTCTGAATCTCTTCTCTGTGCTAGAGTCCTAGCAGGTTGTGTTAGAAAGGTCATAAGTCTCCTGTGAAGCAATTTTTCTGGTGTCATCACAGTCCATTGAGGGAACCCAAAAAGGGACTGTTTGCAGAAGTGTTGAACTTGCAAAAAAGTTTCCCAGATTGTTAGTGTTTGCCAACAAATCTGTCTTGTTTTTGTAATTTAGTAACAGCTGCTGTCTTCATTATCACTTCTCTTATTGCAGGCCTTTATCTGAGTGATACTGCATAACAATTTGCTCTACAGCTCTGAAAAATATCTGTGCAAAGCAGAGCTCTGGATGGTAGTAGTTCATGTCAATTTTAAAACAGAAATAGAACTTTTAATTAAAGCAGACTTACAAAGATTGCGATACATACTAAATATCTACTAAAGGCATATTTTCTATTCAGGATAAATCACTGCTCTGTTGCCAGTGTTTGAAATATCCTGATAGAGGGTGCTGGTGCTTTATTTTAACATCCAAAAATGGGTCAGCTTTGCTTGCCTTTGTTTTTAAATCTCACCGTGTTTTTTGTGTTGATAATAAACCCTTAGGAAAAAGCTGGATTTTGTCCTTGTTTTGTAATGAAGTGTGTTAGGATCAAGTCCTGCACCAATGTCTTAAAAAATCTGTTCTGGAGAGTTTGATTAGTTTGTATTTGCTGAGTGTAGCCAAATGCTGAAGTTAGTAGGAAGATAATAATCCTTCCTCATTCCAGTTCTCTCTTGACTGTTTCCCCTCCATATTTTCCTCTGGTAACATAACACCAGAGGCCATAGGTCCTTCTATTACAAGAAAAGAAAGAGTTTGATCAGAGACCTGCAGGTGGCTCCTGTGACCAGTCACTCCAGCAAGATATGAAGCACCATAAAGACTTTCTTGGACATGGTTTAAGACTGTGGATTGAACTTCCATAAGGACCAGTACAAACCAAAGCAACTTCTGTGCTGAGTAAAAAGTGCATGTTTTAACTTCTTTTTCCTAAGAGAACATATACAAGTCTGTGTATATGGCTAATTAAAAAAAAAAAAAAAGAAAGAAGGGGAAAAAAAAACCCCAAAACACTACTGCACATACTCCTACACCTGAGGAGGCAATGAAGGCATGAACACAGGACAGATGTCAGTCATGTCACTTCACAAACTACTGGAAAGCACTCAGTTGCTTCAGTGATGACATGGACACTAGACCTTAATGGAAGAGAATGGAATAGAGAATTGAAAACCAGTCCTTTTCTTCCTGGGCCTAAAATATACACAACCCATGAAAGTACGCTCCTGAGGAAATGCACAAACCATCTACCAACAGCATGACAAAACAGCTTTTTCCACTCTCTTCCTAGGACTGAACATTTGTTTGTCACTGTTCCTGCTGCAATGAGTTTTGGCATAGATGCATCCACTGGGAAGTGTGATTATAAGGGTAACATGTCTCCTATTAGCTTGTATAATCTTGTTGATGTGCCCCACCAGAATGCATGTGAAGCTAGTTCATTTTCACACCTGAATCCCCTAAGGTCATAACAGCCTGCATTTAGACTGTTATGTGAGGAAGGGTACTAAGACTTGGGACTTGTAAGTGCAGGAATGCAAAGGCCTCTGTTGCTAGAGAGGATTTTTTTATTAATTGTCAGTAGCACTGTCTTGTGTCTTTGTTGTAAAAGACTGAGGACAAAGAGACCAATTGAATATAGAAGCAGTTGTGATGCCCTGTTGCACAGGTGATCAGCATTATTATGGAATTACTGTGTAGTATTATCTTGGAGCTGGTCATAAGTGAATAAAAATGTAAAATTTAAAGGATTTTTCTCCAAGTGAAACGTTTGAAAAATATAGTTTCCGGCTGATCCAAAATTACTTGTTTATTCCTGGATTGGTGATGGATTCCTGTTCATCCTAGCAGGGAACTACAGAACATTTTGCTCCTTAGGCTACAATCAGAAGATCAGTTTCTTCTCCCTTATCTGTAATGTCAAAGATCTGGAATGGATCCTTTGGCTTATCACTGGTGGTTAGGTGGTTCTAAACAGAACTCAATTTCCTCTGCCAAATGAAGTGGTGCAAAGTAATAACGGGTTTGGATGCAAAGGCTAGTTCTGTGATAATTCATAATTTATATGAGCTGTTACAAATACTCCTGAACTGCAGAATCTAAGTGCAAGCTCCTTGCCTGCATTGATAGGGTATTTGCTCATGTTTCATACTTTTGGGGAAACGTTTCTAATCTGTATACCACTGTTAATTGTTTGGATTTAATTGCACTGCTGTTATCACATTTCAGCTAAGATGTCTCTTGTGCAGTTTTAGCATTTAAGCTGTTAAATGCAATATTCTGACTGTATTTTTAATAGATACTTCTAAAAGCAAGAGATTATACTAGTCTGTACCTGCTGCAAAATGCCCTTTCTTGTAAATGAACATCTCTTGCAGCTACTGATTAATGGCAGCTACAGCCTCAACTAAATAAAAGTAATCCTGAAATTAGAATGATAAATCCTAGCTTTAGAGAGTCTTAACGAGTGCAGCAAGATATAGAAACCATGGCCATAAGCTTTGCAAAGGAAATCACTAATAGCATTCTTTTCTATATCTAAATAGTATGTGGAACTTCAGGATATGTAAGACATTTAGCTCTGTAAAATTCTGATGTGCTTCCAAAAGCTGAATAAATGGCTTGAGTAAGAACCAATTTTAGATCATCAAAAAAGCAGAAGTTTCTGTATGTTGCATAGTTTTTTGTTTGTTTGTTTTTTGTTTTAATTACAAAACAAGCCCTTAAATACTTTATCTGCAACACTTTCTGTTTCGGGAAATGGAAATTTTTCATGCGCTTGGAACCACTGTCACCTCTTCAGATGCTTAGTGTTCCAAAAAGGTCATTTTAATAATTGAAAGTAGTGACTAGTGGCTACTATTGTCTTAATCCTTTTAGAAATTGCTAGGATGTGCTTTTGTATGTGCTATTTACAATTCATCTGATCTGATTACAATATGATAACTGCTTCTCCAAAATGCATTGTGCAAACTTGTAAACTAGAGGAAAATCTTTTATGTAGGCACAGACTCTCTAACAAATGGTGCTGAGGCACTTCATATGCCAATATCTCTTGCCAATGCCTAATGAAGGGATGGAGATTAGCTCCTGTTTTTAATGTAGGTTTTAGACACAGGGAAGGATGTGGATTAATACACTGAAAGCACATATTGACATACAGAATAGATGAAAATGAATTCACAAAAATCGTTTATTCCTTTCTCCTAGTGGGTCCTGGCTTAGATTCAGGCAACTGGACAATAAAAGAGGAAACAGACTGCACATCTTGACTTTCCTCCAGCACTCAGGTACTGAGTCAACAAAATCTCCAACTGTAATATTGTGGACAATATTTATGCAAATGCTCTTATGTTTGTTTTGGGAATTAAGAGTAATCCAAAATATGCTTTTCAGTGACTTCACAGGGAGCTTGTATTAAAGCACTTTAGTACTTTTTTGGGTAGCACTAGGACACATTGAAATATCACCACCCAGCCTGTGCAAACCAAAGACTTTATCTTTAGCAAAGCCAACGGAAGGGATTGCATTCCCTGAGGTAGCCAATAGACCTCATCTGGCTCAACAGTATTTGTTTGTGGTTGGAGCAAGGGGATTCACTGTCCTTGGATGGAAATCTTTGTTGTGGAGAGCCCTGCCAGATACACTGAGCACTTTAAATATCTGAACAGATGCTTCCTGGGAGGAAGCACTGCCATCAGTATCAGCAAGCAATCTTGTTCCTTATCGTATGAAATCTAGATTAAGCTACCGAGTTGCTGAATTTCCTAAAGTTTTGCTTTTTTATCTTCATTGATTTAACTTCAGGGTAATGCCATTTCACCAAATATTGATATAGCTCTGCCTTCCTTATCCTTCTGCTCTTTTCTCTGTCAAACACCCCCATTCTCTCTCTTCAGGTCCCAGATTTTTCCATATTTCTGGAAAATACTGCCCTTTTTCATTACATATCTCTCACCCTTTGCACTTTTCAAGCCATCATTACTCACTTCAAAGACATTACTGAGTCCTGAGAAATGTATAGTAGTCAGAAATTTTTAAAGAAGGAGTGGGAAATAGGACCTTTGTCTGGCTCTCTGTTTTTTATTAACAAATACCCTTTGGTAATGAAGACTTCAAGGGAGCTTCATTAGGGTTTAAGAAGAGAACAGTGTGAAAGTTAATTACCTGGAGCCAAGATTCTGTATTTTCCCTTCAGCAGTCCAGTACTATGCTTTAAAAGCAATCAATGGAGAGTTGTCTGCCAAACATTCAATCTTTCCTTGAAATGTTCAGTGTAATTAGACTCTCTCCTGTCTGTCATGAGAAGACAAATTGTTTGTGGACTGTTAACAGTTGAGTACTGTAGTATGTCTTCAACCTTTATCATAATTATATTACCAATATTCATGGAAATTTCCCAAAGTGAGAAACGGGAACTTATTACTAAGCTAATTGCTTGATAATGAATTGCTGTATTTCATGGTGAAATACTCTATTTATTTTTTCCCCTTCATTTTTCTTAGGGCCCTCAGTATTCACAATGCATATCCAAACCCACTTGGAAGCTTTCTGTAAAGATTCATATTTCCCATTTCTGTGGCTCATTTTTGTTTCTAACTGGGGTAATGAACCACTGAACTAAGGAAAAAAAAAAAAAAAGAGCTAGTTGAGCTTTGTCCAGAATTAACTGGTTGAAGAGACACAAAGTAGTCATTAGTTTCACAGAAGCTACTGTCAGCTGCTTATGCAAATAATAATTTTGGAGTTTTTCTTTGCTGATACTCTGTTGATGTTTTAAAGACACTATGCCTTTGTGTGTCGCTCTTGCCTGGTAGCTGTAAGTGATAATGTGGTTGTTATGATGCAAAGGCACACTGTAGACTCAGCCCAGCAAGAATGATAGCAGACACATATATCTGTGGGTTGGAGATGTGGTGGAAGAGTTGATTTGGTTTTAGGGAATAGTAATAAACACTTAATAATTTCTGGAGTGTTTTGGTGGTACTCCTTGTCCCTTCAAGCCTTTGAAAAAGATAAAGAAATTTGACTCAGACAGTTAATTGTGTTAATAGGAAAGTCAGGGGATGGATGAGTCAGTTTGTTTGCTTTGTCACTCTTAAAGCAGTTACTGTTTTATAACATTCAGTCATTACAGAGTGCATGTGTGCGGGGAGTTAGAAGATTTTAAATGTAATTATCTGACCAGGTTCAGAATCAGCTACAGATTAAGTAAATTGTTTGTTAAATAGGATATATAGCATGCTAAGAGAAAAATCTCTAGGCCACGCTGACCATGAAGTTTTGGTGGAGGTGCCAGACAAGCAAACTGAAATTCAGCTGCCTCCTTCTAAAGGAAGTAATATGAAGGTAGAATGCTTGAAAATTACAGGTTTCAGTGAGGCTGCAGCTATTTATGCCAACCTAGGGTCTAACCTAAGGTATACAGGTGCATTGTGATATTTCATCCTGTGAAAGCATTAAACATGGAGTGAGAGGAATGCCTTCCTATTTAGTACATTGGATCAAACAGACTGGGGCATAGGACTTAGAATATTTGGTTTTTCATTACCTCCTATGGTGCAGTCTTGTATGCTAAATTTCACGCTGGGGGTGTGCAAAATTTTATGGAATGGAAAACAACATGCCAATTGCCTGCCTGAAAAAAAGTTGCATGTTTCTCTGCATTGCTGTGAAATAACTGATCTTATAATAACATACCTACTTATTATTTATCTCTTGTCCCTTTGTGGAGCACACCTCTGTTACGGTGACCCTTCCCAGTTTGGATTAAGACTGATTTCACTGTTCACCTCCACTGGCTCTTTTACATTCAGTCCATCATGTTCTGTGTGTGCCAAGTACTGTTCAGACTAACCATGTTTGGGCTTTGTTGTATTGACATGCAATCTTTTTACTGCTTCCTCAGTCATGTGAACTTCCCTTTTCATAAAGCTTTCCACATAAATGTGCTCTCTCAGCCTGATCTGTGTCCTGTCCCCGTATGTTGTCCATGGCTTCTTCCCCATGGTTCCCCCGAGTGGGCCGAGTTCCTTCATGAAAACATCTTTTGTTTTTCTTCCCTGCTGCTTTTTGACCATTTATTTTCTATTATATTCTCCAGGGTTATGCTTGCTTTTTTTGCTTTCTGTCTGTCTAGTCTCTATTGACTTTTTTGAACATTAAAGATGCTTAAAAGCAGTTTGAGAAACATATTCCAAATTATCCAGAACTCTTGATTTCCTAAATGGTGTTGTCAGCTTTGTTTTCTGCACTCAGACAATATCTATTCCCTGTGGAGGCTGAAAGCATGGGACTGCCTGTCTTTTTTTATTTTTTTTTCAAATGTGACTTGCAAATTGATTAGATATTGCAGAGCAAACCACACATGAGTATAAGGAGAAGCCTTGACAGATCCTTGTGCAAGGGGTACGCAAAATGATTGACACTGCTCAGGGACACTTTACAGGATCTATGGTAGTAAACTGAACACCTTCCAGTCTCTATTTGGAGTCCTCAGCCAACTTCCATGTCATAATATGCTTCAGGGTAGGATTTCTGTTGCTGGAATGAGGCGCTGGGGTCCATGTTGTTTTTCTGGCTTTTCTCAGTGAATATGATCCAGAAGACCCAATGTGGAAATAGTGTGTTAACCGTGAAGAGAGACAAAAGGTATTAGAGCTGGCAGGAGAGCACAGTGACCCTCTGCTTGCAGCTCTGTGGCTGGCCTGCCAAAACTGCTGTTTCCCATGTCACTGACCTGTCCTTTGCTGTAACTCAAGGCAGCCCACTGGTATTTCAAGTGTGTGTTTTATACCTGTTGAGACAGCATCCAGCAAATAGGCCACGGAAAAAAGGAGGGATTCACGGATCCAAGCTATCTGCAATCCTTACCAGAAAACGTTAAGAATAATTTTGTATTTTAAAGGAAAATCTAGGGGATTAAGACTGTATCCTTCATGAGAAAGCAGCCTAAGAAATTAAAATTTACAAAGAACAGGCATGATTGACCTTGGTATAAAACAAATTCCACTCCAGGGGGTGGGTTTGGACTTGCACAAAGTAGAAAGGCTCTCTCTGTGTAGTGAAAAACGCAGTTGGAAAAACACAGGCAGAGCGTGTGATAGCTCTGTTGCCATTCCAGCTACAGCAGTAGCTGGCTGGTGTGGGCAAGTCAGTCATTCTGGGTCATACCAGCCGCCTCAGCATGTGAGTTTGTTTTATAAAAGGAGCAATGCTAAGCTGCAAATAAACAGCTCAGATGCTTCAAACTGATTTTGTGAAGTAATCTGGATGACAGTGAGATTTTTTGACACCAGTACAGTGAAAGGGTGTAGACATTGTCCCTATTTGTTTTCAAAGGTTTGATCTTTTCATGAATAATATATAGTCATCTTCTTCATGTTTTGCTCTGTTCTGCATAATCAAATTATCTGGGATATTTCCTTTGCCTGTAAAAAATAGAGTGACATTAAATAATGACTGATCTGCACAGGACTGCTGCCATAGCTTGTGCCCATATTCTGCTTTGCTTGTCTGTAGTTATAATTGTGTGCTCCTTTTTATGTGTTGGTCTGCCTTTTTGGACAATTGCCACCCACTGATACCAAATAGGAACGCTCAGACTGACCTGCCTTTTTACTAAGTGCCAAGAAAAAGGGTAAGTGTAAGATAACTTTTGTAGCTCCAAGCAGGAACTATGACATGAACCACTGCATGTTCTTGTCTTTTTCTTGAGTGTCTGCTTGATGAAGGTCTTCCAACAGTATCAGCTTTCATAAGACCTGGCTTAAAAAAGACCTGGAAAAAAATACTGTAGCTTAACAGAAAACATTTGAGGACTTTATAAAATTATGTTAGATGTTAGATAACTCTGTTCAGGAGAAACATGTGAAATATTAGGATCACAAAGCATTGCTTAAAAAGGGACAGTGATTATGACAATAATTCTTTTGTACTTGAACTACTGTAGTTTCTGTAGGCCAGATTAGGTTTGACAGCAGTTCCATATGAACAAATGTTTTTCTAGGGACTACGGTAAGGCATAAGTTCTTCTGATTACTTATTTGATCTACACCGCATCTATTTGTGAAGATTTTTAGGAAATATTTCCTTTGACTTAAACCTTCTAAAATCTTCTGCCAGAAGTCACTAAAAAAGTGTTGATTATGCAGAATGACAATCACCGAGCACAAATAAATGTCACAAGTATGATGTAATTTTTCTCAGCCTGAAGCAGATGACATCAGTTGCAGAAAAACTGAGCTACACAGAAGAATTTGGGGCTGAAGAAAATCTGTGGGTTGTTTTGAAGAGGATCACTTGTTCATTTCCTTAATCTTGGAAAGACAGATTGTGATTTTCAGAAGTCTTCAGGAAAGCCTGTAACTATATTTATGGTAACTACAATGGGTGCTCACGTCCAAGACAGGATGATCACTTGGACATTTTGTACCTCTCTGGCCCTAACTCTTAAACAAAGTTTGCGGATTTTTGTCACCAAAGGGACAGATAACAACTTGTATCCCTGTAGCAGTTCTGCTACTCTTTGCTGTGCTGTATCTGCCTCATTCCCAGTGTTTCCAACTTGTTCATTTGTTTTCTGCCTCTCACCCAGATATCTGAACTCTGGTGTAGTTTCAAAGTTTAAAAAGCATCTGTGATTTTTGGAACTTGTGGAATGGTTTGAATATTTTAATGCTCTTTCTACAGTTTTCAGTGTCAATAAAACTGTTATAGACTTTTAGAGGACAAATTTATCTTCATGAAAGATCTGCAGGCATTGGCAGCAAAGATAGCAAGTGAATTGGCTTATCCAAAATTAGCCAGATTTTATTTTGACATTTTAGTTGCAACACATTAATACCAAGTACAGACATAAAAGGGTAGACTTTAAAAAAAAGAAATTTGGCATGCAACAGAGTTTGGTCCATCAGTTGCCACTTATGATTGATATTGTCCTGTGATCACGATATTAAGAAGCTTTCTGCATGCTTGGCTCTTAAGACATGTCTTGTCTTTTGCTAAACAAGACTTTCAGGATGTTATTGGAGTTGGCTTTTTTTTTTTTTCTTTTTCTTTTTTTTTTTTTTTTTTTTTAAATTTTCCTTGATAAGGTTACAACTGGTGAGAGAAAGTAACTTGCTGTTGAAACCTCAAGATCAGCAAATTGCCTAATGATTATCAGGCAATTGATGACATGTAATTTTTCTTTTTTTTCCTCCCTGGTAATAGTTAAAGGCATAACTTTCATTCTCTTAAAATGGCCTACTCAAAAGTAAGGCGTGCTGACCATGTGAATTCTGACATGATTGTCTCACATCCACTACCAGCCTAAGGGGTAAGTCCATAGCTTTTATTAATACCTCCTCACCAGCAAACATTTTTCATGGGAAAAGCATACAATAGGTAAAAGTTACCCTTTAAAATTACATTTACAGGGGAAGATTTTTTCATGTGAAGTTAGGAGCTGGGTAAAATTTCTGGATTATCCAGTGGTTCCACCACTAAAATGCAGCAACAAATGTATTTCCACCCTGTATCTAAGTTGATTGATGGATTTTTCCCTCCTGTGCACATCTGATTTGGAGATACAGATGGTTCTTCTCCGTAACCTCCCATGTTTCTTGCTAGGCCGTAAATTCTTCAAGGAAAAATCTTTATCTTCTCTGTCTAACTTCAGTTTACGATTGTTTCTGTTTCTAAGGGTGATTGGTTTTGTTTTATTTTTTAATATTGTGTTCTGAAAGCCTGAACATACCTAAGAGACATAATTAAAATGTTTATCTACAGTATACCGTAGTTTAGATTAACAAGTATTTTGCATGTAAAATACTACAAATTAAAAACAAAACTTCTTGGATGCTCTGTTTTCCTTTCCCCTCTCCTTTATCCCCCCACTAGCAAGGAAGATTTGTCCTCTGTACCTTAAGTATCTCTCATGGCACCTTTGTAAGAAACATCTTAAAGGTTACTCCTACAGCCTGGCTAAATGTTACCTGGTCTTTAGGGACAGTGACAAAGATTCCAATTCATGTAGAGCTGGAATCTTTTACATTGCTTAAGTCTGGTAAACCTTACGATAATAAATAATATTTCATTTTATATTTTAAAGTACACCTGTTCACCTGTGCTTTACAATCAAAATTAAATATTAGCCCCGTCTCATTAGTGTCATAGGACTTCTTGGAACATCAGATTTCAGGAAAAAATATTTAGGTTGGTCTGTGGATGAGTTTTAAAAATCAAAGAGGCTGAATGTCTCAGGAGTATGGTGTGGGACAGCGCACCTTTGGCTTCTTGGTTTGAATCAGGAGCAGCTGAAATTTTCCAATTTTAAATGGTACCTTAAGTTACAAAGCAAATTTAGAAACTTGCAATTTTAGAAACCAGCCTTGACAGCAGGCAGTACTGCTGACCTTGATTGCAGGAGTGGTGACCTTGACTGGAGGAGTGGTAATCTGCATCACCCGGGCAGGTACTTTCCAAAAGATACCTGGGAAGATGTATGAATTAAGGCCATCTGAGCTGAGCACTCCAGAAGGCGGGATTCCACACCCAGAGAGGCTGCCTTGGTGAGTACCCATGGGGTGAGCAGTGGTCTTGCTTGGCTAGGACATGTGCTGCAGGACTGTGTGTGTGTATTGCACACCCTCCGAGGAGACTGCAAGGGTTGCATGAGGAATCCTGCGGCCAGTGCTTTTTCTTTTGTAGTGTTTCAAATTTGTGTAGGATTTTTAAAGAACGTAAACATGCGTTGTGCTCTACCATGTCAATTTCAGATTGGAATTGCTCTGAGTGGCATTACCTTATAAAATGCTCTCTTTGTCTAATGGCTTTTATTCCTGGCTAATTGGGAGAATTTAATTTACAACATGTATAGCTGTAAATAGTAGAAACTTTAAATTAAGGTAGTCATGATTTTCTGAATATGCAAGTGCTAGCACTCTATTTCTGGCTATGAAATTCTGCTGCTGTCCAGATATTTAAGCATGTAAATGCCATCACATGTGTTTTATTTCAATGTGATGACAAAGAAGCATTGCTAGCAAGAGAAAAAAGATTTAAAAAACAAGCCCAAATGCATCACAAACACTACAATAGTGTAGCTTAAAGTAAGCTTATTAGATTTATTATCTTAAAATTGACCTTTCAATATGTCTGTGGGTAGTTCTCGTGATTTTGTTGCCACAACTAGGAAAATCATTCCATGATTTCCCACCTGTACAAGTAGGATTTCGGAATTCATGTTGAGTCATTTTTGCCCTGAAATATGACTATTTACCAGGGCTATTTAGCTGGATACCTGGATACATTTGGATAGAGACCCTGACAACTGTTTGACAATTGTTTGTTGCTTTCATATGTGTATAAATACCTCTGTATATTACTGTGTTTTGAATTTGTTGTCAGTCTGGATAATTGTTTACATTGGCTGTAACCCTTGAACAACCACACTGGGTGTTTTCTTTTCAGAGATAAACATTGTTTATGTATAGAGCCCCATTTCTCACCTCTTCTTTTCATGGGTGAGACATATAATTTGTGGGAAAATAATAGAATTTGGGATGGATCTAGATGAGAAAAGGCTGTGCATGGCTGTGCATTCTGAAAGGAATGAAGCATTTGTGGTGTAACTGGCTGGGACTTGGGAGAATTGGAGCATGCAGCTATTATTTTTGTGCTCTTTTAGGCCCTTCTCAGAGTCTTGACCATAACTAATTCTCACTAATGGGATATAAGTAGACACCTTGACAGTAGACTCGTAATGTCAACTTTCTCTTTTCTAGGTAAAAAACTTATGAGCCCTGAGTTGCCCCTCTGATTTTTTTGATTGGATAACCTACGTCCTTTCATGTACAGATGAGTTTTTTGGGAGCCTAGCAGAGTTTGCTATGGCTTTGTTGAGAATAGAACAGTTTTTTCAGTCAGCTGTCTCCACCTATGCATGTCCAGTACCTTTGGAGCATGTCTGGCACACACAGATCTGTTTTCTGATGTGAAAAGAGTATTTTAACAATACTCGATGCACAGGAGGGCATTATGCATGACCCTATTTGTCTGAAAATAAAGGACATTAGCCAGAAAAAAAAAGGTTGTGCCATTTAAATTTGTGTGCTCTCTTCAGAGTCAGTTCTGGATTTTTCACAACAAGGAAGATCTTGACTAGGGTTCAAATGAATTGCGCCAAAATGCAGTAAAACTATAAATGAAAATTCTGCTACAGCCATGGGAATCACAGAGCCAACCTGCTTCAACATAAACAATTTCAAAAGCGGAGTGCCAAATTAATCTCTGACACAAACTTTCTGAATATACGTAAGATATCTCACGTATTTCACTGGTAAAGCAAAGTAATTTAAATAAATCTGAGTTCTGTCAGAACTACAGGTTTATAACATGAGAGGCTAAAAAATTAGGTCATTTTTTCCGTCTGCATGGAAGTTGGGTTTTTTGAATGACATCTCTATATTTGTCTTACTCTCTTTTCCCTTGCTAATATTTTAGAAATACTTGAATGCTCAACAGGGAAATTAATTGTTGTAGGCTTTGAAGCACTGTACATGTTTCAATGGAAATATGTTGAGTCTACAATACCTTTTTTTTTATTGCCTAGGAATTATGTAAGAAATATTTTAAGAAAGTCTTTATGTATTGATTAAAATATAAATTTCACACACAAAAGTTTTTATATCCTATTTTTTCTCCTGGCTATACATGTCTGATATTTGCATTTGATCAAATGTTCTACAGAACTCTACATGAAAAGTTCTGGGGGAAATGTTTTAGATACATGAAAAGCCACAGAAGGCTTGGTCCAATATGGGATAGCAATCTTATTTCTAAATGGCTTTTGAGATATTTTCCTTTAGTACTAAAAAGGGAAGAAAATTACTTAGAAGTGTCTTAGAAAAATTTTTGGTGTTTTGAAGGTGAGCAGTATTTATGGGACCTTGCTGCAACTCTCAGGAGTTTGACTTTGCCCTGCTATTTAATCTCCACCAGAGATTTAGTGCGATGGTTCATCCCCAAACACACCTGTGGTCATGGCTTCCAATGTCTTTCAATTCTACATGCTGCATTAGCATTTAGCAATGGAGTGATTTCTCTGATCATTTTGGGGAGCTGGCAACACTTCCCTCTGGGGCAGAAAGCTTTTCCAGACTCCACTGCAAGAATCAACTCTTCTTTCTCCATATCCCTGTAGAAAATTTCTGTGGAATTCCATTATAGGGATTTGAGTGCCTGTTATTTCAAAAGCCTTTCCAGCATCTTGGTGTGGTCTCCCAGTCAACAAACTGAGTGGTTGAGTTTTTCTGTTTGTTTGTTTTCCTCCTTGAAAATGTTACACTTAAAATTCAATGGAATTCTTTGTATTTCTGTTTTATGGCTGCTGGATGTTTACATAACAGAAACGGGGAGCAGTAGAAGACAGAACTCTGATGCCCCATCATTTTGAAAGCATGCTGGCTGCGTGTCAACTGTTCTGATTTGCTGGTAGTCCTGAGTATGTCCAAAGGCAGTAATCCTTTACCAATTGGGTTTCATAGAGATGAGATGAGAGTTTGTGGTCAGGTATATAAATTAAACTGATGGTGTCTGGTAAAGGTCAGAGTCATAGAAAGCTCTAGGGAGTGTTGTTTATGGTGCAAAAGCAGTTTAAATACTTTGATTTAGCTCAACAGCGATGATTCACAGAGGGTCATCAGAAAGAAAGATAAAGCAAATAGTGTTAAATTAAATGAGGTGTGACCATCTGTTTCAATACTTGTGCAAAGAGTGGGAGTAAGTTTACAGATATGTTGGTGTGACTGGCAAAGAGAGAATTTCAAACATGGCATTGGAAATTATGTTGGAGCTGCTTTAAAAAAGGAAAAAAATTGAGATAAAAAGGCTACTTACACAGTCAGTCTAATCCCACATCCTGCTGCTTGAAGCTTCTCTGATTTCCTTTTGAGAGTCACTGTTAGTAGATTTATTCAAAATGGGGGAGCAAAAGTGCCTGTTGTGAACTCTTGTTTTGGGCCTACAACTCCATTTCACTGTTTTAAACAGTTTGGTAAACCTGGCGTGGAAGGTTGTGCACTAGTTTGTTTTGTACAGAATTTGGAATTGTCCCTTTATAGCAGTACACATGTCAAGGAAAATAGTCCTTTGATTGTAACATATCACAGATCAGCATGTGGAAAAATATGGCAAGATGTGCCTTATTTCTTTAGCTATATTTTTAGAATTAATGCAAGTAGAGTAACGCGTTATTTGCAAAAATGAGTTACTTGGCATGAATATTACTGTAAATGTACTACTTTAGTGAGTGAAAATGATCAAAAAACACTGTTCTGATGTTTGGTGTATTTGTTAATTTATACTCAGACCAGAATGCCATCCTGGGAAGATCCTCCATGTTGACTATGATTTTTACAAGGAGAGTAAGATTATTAATACTGACACCCCGGACTAACCACAAAAATACCCACCTGAAAAAATTAAAAGCAAATTGCACTCTATAATTTCTTCTTACACCACCCCTCGGCACAAACACTGTTTCTCAGGGATGTTTCCTCAATTCATGAGTTGTCCACAGGGGTGATGAAGATAGTGGATAGTGAGAAACTATCCCAGTCTTTAAAATGCCAATCCAATTGCTATATAAACCCAATTCTCATTAGCCTCTGCCCCCATCTTGTGAGTCCCAAGGATTAGAATGTTCTTTAATGGTTGTTGGGTGTGAGGGATTCCTCAATACTACTATTGTTGGATGTGGGCCCAACATGTCTTGGAACTAGCCACAGAAATATACAGCAAGTCTTGAATTTAAATCCCATGGAGGGGGATCCCCAACACATCATGCATTAAAACACATCAGAGTGTCTACACCAAGTCTCAAGGGCATCTTCAGGTCCCATAGTACAACCGATTTCCTTTGTACATTGAAACAAGTGTGAATGGGTCTGTTGAGGAGGTGTGTTCACATACTTCAAAGGCTTTAAAATAGAGCTCTCTCTTGACCACATCCTCTTAAAGTTGGAAAAATTTTATAGGTAACGCTCCTGCCTTGCAGGCTGGTTCATAAACCATGAAAAATTAACCACTTGGAACTGCTTCCTTTAATCTTCAGTGAAGGGGTGCTGCTATACCTTGAAAAAGAAAACAGCAGAAACTTCCCTGCAAGTTACCCCTTAGTAATTAAAGTTGTTTACCTGCTTCAATTTGGTATCACTCAGTCCGATTTTTAACTTCTATCTCATTAAGTGGTTGCTGCACTGCTCTTGTATCTTCCCCCGTTTTACAGGGTGGGTCTCTTCCATTTCATTTCATGTCTGGAGGAAGTGAGGTTGTTTCTGAGAAGTCGACAAGCACCTCTGCCTGTGAATTAGGGAGTGCTTAAACTGGATTTCTTTTAGGGTTAAGATGACCATTCGTCTGCTTCTCACCCAGGTGCCATGAATTAAGCTTCTTATTTTGGCAAATAACACTGGCTCTGTTTACTCCGGTGATTTTAACTCATCTGTCTGGGAAGTAAACTCAGCTTCTTGGCATTCCATTGCATTAATATTGAATGGGTTTGAATCTCACATGATTTATGGCCAGTCTTGGGTATCTTGGTAGTTGTTTTAGTAGCAGTTTGCTGACCCTGGCAATAGTTTGTGGTTTCAGTTTTAATTAAAGGTTAGCATGTTACCTCCTCATTATCAGATGTCAATAGAAATGTTACATTTTGCTGTTTATTAGAACAGCCTCATTCACCATCTCTCAACTCCTCCACTGAACATGAAAGGTCTGAGTCACAAGACCTTGTTTCAGAGAACGTGAGTTCCTGCAATTCTTCCTGTGAGATTCTCTCTCTGTGTCTCATGTGCACCACAAAGTTCCGCCTGAAGATTTTGGGCATGATCATGCTTTGCTGCAAGCAGTGCATTGCATCATTTTCAGCTCAGCAGCAAGCAATGCCTCTGCCTGCAGCTTTTTTCATCTTCCTCAATTTACTGAAAGTACAATTCTTTCACCGAATCTTGTAAATACAGTATTATTTCATGTTGAGTTTTTTCAGTGACTGCTTATTTTCACAAATTTTTGCCCATACTTTTTGGGAGTGTGACAGCATGGAGGGAGGGGCATTTGACATTCTCTACTCTTTCCCTCCTACTGAGAGCACAGGCAGGGATCAGGCTTGAATTAAATGCCATGGGTCTCCAAACATACAACTGTTCTTTGAATGAAGCCCCACTTTCAAACAAACCAGTCTGTCATGACTGCATTCAGTGCTTTCTCCTGTCAGTGTTGTGACTTGGAGTTGGGCTTGCCTTCTGTTTCCTGCAGCCAGAACTGCTGCAGCTGGCAGATATAAAATCTGAGATTGATCCTCCCAGAGGTAGAAGGAAAAGAGAGGAAAATCTGCTGTATCAGTGCTTTGCACTACTGAGACAACTACCTGCAAGAAAAATATCAATAAATGTAGTGCTGTGTGGTCTAAAACTGTCACCTCTGTAGAGAAAGGGTGGGAAAGCCAGAAGCCTGCAATCTCAATAAATTATCTTTATTCTAGGGTGGCTTGTTGGTTTGAGTGATCCTATTAACAGTGGGCACAAAAAGCAGCATTTGGACGTGAGAACATTAAAGTGTTTATTCTCTTTTAATGCGCAAAGAAGATTGTGCTGGATAGAATAGCCAGTTGTCCTTTGTCTTAGGCCTGGGTTAGTAGAGAAAATTAAGCCAAATTTCATAACAGTGTAAGGAGGTGTTCAGGTCCTGTGGGGGCAGAAGTGAGAAAGACTGAACTTTACTATCTTTGTAAGCCTGATAATGAATTTGTCGGGGGGTGAGGCTGTGTGTGCAAACTAATGGTGTCTGGGATTCTATCATATATTCAGTTAGTGTTTCAGAGACCCAAAATTCTTTCAAACTTTATTTTGGAGGACAGAAACTGCACACATTGGCCCATCTTCTGGCTATGGAAGAGGGAAGAGAGGAGATCTTTATGTGACCACTTCTCCAGTTCTGCATTAGGTCTCATTCTGCAAACATCGCTCTTCTCTAATTCATAATTTGACCTGCCTGGTTCTGAGTGATCTCAGAGGTGGGAGAAGTGGCTAAATATTTTGAGATTTCTTTTATACCACTTTTCGTTTCGGAGTAATACCAAAGACACTGAGTACTTCTTGTTATCTGGATCAAGCTGTCTTTTCCAGATCTGGTAATTAATTTTTAGTATATGCAAATATAACCTCTTTCAGTTGCCAGGGGAAAACCCCACCATAAATCAAAATTCTTTGGTGGCAGAGCTTTCAAATTCATCCGTGAAAATACTAAGGGTTTGTTTATGTGTTTTTATTTCTTGAGAGTGAGTTGATATTCCCTAAGGTGCAGAAGAAAGGCAAAAAATAATGGGTTGCTTGGAAGCTGCAACACACTCCTGGTTGCAGATGTGTTGCATTTTAGAAAGGACTTGTTAAATTGTAAGAAATAATGCTCCCTGTTCTTATCCCTTGGCAAAAACAGTTAAAAGCACTGGAGGTATTAGAGGAGACATGGTTAATGAAAAAGCTTTGTGGGTGAAATTTGTTAGCTGTCTAAATTTTTTTTTTTAATCAATGGTTATTTTTTTTTTTTTCATTAACTTTATTTCAAACTCTGAAGAGACCAGCCACAATGTATATAAGGAAATGCAGTTAAATCCAAATTGCTTTGCACAGGGAAAAAGCCAGATTGTTGTTTTTCACTGGTGACTTTTTTTTTCCAATTTTCTAGTACACGTTCTTATATAGACTTTCTCATGTGGCTTCATAAACTAGTAACTTTTTTAATAAATATATTCAATTCAGTACTTATAAAAACTTCATGATAGTTGCTACTTTCCTGTTTTTATAGAACTGCAACTGTGGATATACACAAATTTCCAATTTCCCTTCTAACTGCTTTTGGAAGGTTAAATCCATTTTAATATCAGAAGAAAAGAAGGGCTAGCACTAGAACAAAATCAATGAAAAAAGGTCCTCAGAAGGAGCTATAGTAACATAAAAACATTTCAGTGGTGTAGTTGCATGTAGTTTAGATGAAGCTGTCACAGATTTGGGTGTGAACATTCCAGCCTGTCAAAGTTTCCTGGGAACAAGCAAAGCTTCCTATGCTAGAAATTCAGTGTATCCAGAACAACTGTGGGTATTTCTTTTTCTCCATACTTTCTGCCTCTTGATACCAGTCTCTAGCAGACATAGAACTGTCATTAAATTAATAGTATCTTTGAGTTTTATGCCAATTTTCTTTAGCTCAGTGTCTTTAGCTCAGAACCATGTATGATGTATAACAAATGTTATTTCCGTCTCTTCAGCAAGGGGATGAGATGCTGGTTTTGAGGAATGGAACAGAGACTTTTCTGTTCAGAAACAACCTGCTTACTTTTCCTCAGTGTGTGAGATGCACTCTAAGGGTAGAAAAAAAGGCAGGATCCATCTCTGAAGACAGGAGACCTGGGAAGTATTTTTAGCCGGTGCTAGATAAGGCAGAAAAACTGATCAAAATTCTGTTTTCTTACTATGTTTAAGGGCCTTTCTATGGGTCCTAGCTTGCAGGAGTTTGTAATACCTGTCTGGCCAGTCTTGCTAAGGTGATAATTTATTCCTACAACGTTTGCCTGTACGGAGTGTAACAGTAGTGCTGGTATGAAATCTACATTTTCTATAATATTGCTTAAACTGGCCACCTGAAACAAAAATAGAATAACTAGAAAAGACAAAGAAAGACACATATTTTCTTTCATCCTCCCTGTCTGTTCTTCCCAATCTTTTTGGATAAACAGTGCAGATTATTGACAGACCATAATATAGTACATTATCAACTTTTATTATTTTCATTTGCTTTTCACTTAAATTTTCTCCATCACAACCTTTAAATAATGATTTATCTGGTTTTAAAATACTAACTTTTTAAACATTTTGACCTCTTTTTAAATATTTCTTGGTTATTATAGTTCTTGGATCTTTCCTGTGGACAGAGAAAGCTATGACTTAATGGAAAATGCTGTAGTTCCCTGTTACGTGATTCCAGGGTTTCATACTGCATATTGTTTTTCTTATTATTTTAAAGTATACACACACATATGTATATACATGAAAGTTATAGGAGCTGGCCTAATGGGGTAGAGAATTATGTTTCAAATTTAGATACTAGTGAATTATATCTCTAATTAGGAAATAAGACCAACCAGGGGCGGGTGAATGCACTTCAGTGTGATCTCTTTGTTTTAAAATAGTACAATGAGTATACACACAAATATATATAGAAAGCACATTTTATAATCAGAAAAGCTGGTTAAAGTTTTTCTCCTCCATTTTTCTCTCTGTAAGAATAACATGCATTAACTGCTTGGCATCATATTTCTCAGGCAGTTTCTACTTCCAGAAAATGATTTATTAACTAGAGTTCAGCTGCTTTTTGCTTTTGTTGCTGTTGACAAAAGGCATGTTTAAGCATGTTAAATGGGTTTAATGCAGTGGACAAAAATGATGGCTAAGAGTAGCAGAACTTGCTGCCAACACATATTTTTTCTTTGTAACATTTATAAGGAATAGTTAATCTGACCTCAAAGAAAAGAAACATATGCTCCACCAGATAAGGTGCTAGAGATGAATGAATCTGTCTGCTATGGAGCATTTGTTGGAATAAGAGAAGGAATAAAATAAAAGTGGAGCATGAGGAAAGGAAGACTAAGACTAAGACAGCCAAGTCCCAGAAGGAAAAAGTGAAGTAAATCTGGGAAGTGACAGAAATAGTGGATTGAAAGAAGTGAAGGTAGATTAATGAGAGAGAAGGTAAAGAGCCAGGTCTATTGGCAGTCAGCTCTCCCTTTATGGCTTCACTCCTCATTTTGTCCTATGTACTGGTTCAGGACTGTGGCTTTCACAGGGTGGGTCTTCGAAAAAATTGGGCTAAAACAAAGTAGTGCTTCTTAAGGGGAATAGTTTTTTTAATTGCATAATATTAATAAACTGCTCTGTCTTTAGGATCTCCTGGCTCCAGCATTATATAAAGATCCATGCGCATTTTCTGAAGGGATTATCAATTTTCATTTCAGTCCAGTGCCAAATATACAGAAAAAGAGAAAAATTAGCTAACTGGCCAGAAGCTTGACATAAAGTGTAGGGTTTTAAAAGAAAGGAAATTAAAAATAAGAGAAGCATAAACAGAAAAGAAAGAGGAGAAAATGAATCTGAACCACAAATCAGTGAGGCTGTGTAGAGGCGGCATTTCATTTCCAGGCTGCTGACTTCAGTCTCCTTCAAAGGCAGTGGTAAAGATAAAGGGGTAAGATGATAGTGTTGATGGACCTGCTATCTGGATGTTTGGACCTGATCTGAATTTCATCTTCTTTTCAGCAAATGGCTTAGAGATTTAATCTCTGTCATGTATTTTTGGTATGTCTCATTATCTCATGTATGTGACATGGAAAAGTGGTGTTATTTGGCCTTAGTGTATGTGACCTAGATTTTGCCTTTTGTCTTTGCATTTTGACTGTTTTCTGTCTTTCTGCTATTCCTGTGAACTTTCAGTATTTTTAATGCTTTCTATTCTGATTGGTTATGTTTTCTCTTGAAATAGTAGATGTTTTTTATAATTAGCTTGTAAATACAATTTGTCGGATCATTTAAAAATATCACAGCTACAGACTGAGTTTTGGTGATTCATCTTGTTAATAAATTCATTTGCAAAAATCATTACTCAAAAATAACTTAAAATTAATGTAGAGTTGAAATTGAACATGCAAACTTGCATTTGTAGTTTCTTTAAAAATCCTGCTGAATATATTTGTATCTTCACCATGTTGTTCACTTTCTGAGTGAAAGCTGTGGCCACACGTGATCCCTCAGTCACCTGCATAAGAAATATGAACATAACAGCACATGTAAGTGACTTTTGCTCTGTATCACAACACATGGTGCTGTGCATGTCTCCTCAGAGTGAGGACAGCTCACTCCCTCCACGGCAGGGCTGGCTCCTGGTGCACTGGGAAGGGACTTTGAAGTACTTCAACAGTGGTAGGAAGCAAGGCAAATAAAATAGGCTTTTAGTCTACCTATAAAGGGAGCTAGGTAAAATTTCCATGAAATGGAATCAAGACCTTGCTTTTGAAGTGGGCTAGTGAATGTTTCCTCGACAAGAATCTATTAGTGAAGAGAAGGGAACTGCACCATAACTGAAGTAGCCCACCCTGTCTGGCTGTGAGTTATCTGCAAAGTATGGTCAGTGTGATTTTAACAAAAAAATCAATTAAATCAAAGGAGAAACAAGGCAATAAAAAGAATATGTTGATATCAGCACTGAGCTTGGGTCAGTCTCTGAGGATGGTGCAGCCTGAGGCTAAGCCAGGATTAAATGTTTTCATGTTTAATAGATTTTTTCTTTCCTTGTTTTCCACTAGAAATGCTGCCATGGTGCATAGTTGGCAGCTGTGACTGGACTGTGGTTAAACAAACTGACATTCAAGGAGGAGAAAAATTGCCCTGGAAGGTAGGCACAAGCAGTCAGAGTCACTGACAGGCAGATGTCACTATAAAGCCTCTCACTCAGTGATTGGCATCAGCAGCTAAACTGCTCAAAGCCAATTGACAAGTGAGAAGGACTAGATAGCAATGTCCATCTGCCAGTATGGAGATGCCTGGTCAGGGAAATTCCAAGTGACTTCATGTTTCAGCACTGTGTAGGCAGGAAAAAAGGAGAGGGGTGTGCTGACACTGATGTGTAACTTTCACCTATCTTTTATGAAAAAAATAATGTTGGTAATTAAAACAGCAGAAGATCAGGAAACTCCCATTGTTAAGATTGGTACTTGAAATATTATGAATTTAAAGAATATATAATGTCACACAAATGCAAGTTCAGATTTGAAAATTCGAATTTGCATTCAGCTATGAAAATAGCAGCAAATACTACAACATGTAATGTGCCAGAACTTCAGGCTGATCTTATGTAACTAAAACTTTTTCCATTTGTGATTATTGGCAGGTATGATGCTTTTAAAATTGCAAATATATGCACCACATTGTGTCTGCAGACAATTACTCTGGCATCTCAGTGACAGCATTTTCTGTGTCAAAAAGCTTCTTGTTCAAAAACATGGTCTAAATTTAGTAAAATCCGTGTCAATATGTAAAATTTAACTTAGCTCCAGTTGGAGTGGAAACTGATGTGAATGTTCCACTACTTGACTTTTCATTTATGTGGTTGCATAGTGCCACAACATTTTTATATGTGGCCAGTTGTTGCTATTGGAGTTACGGGATAGTTGGAAATATGAAGAAGAAAAATAAAAGCAGTAATTTGCTCTAAATTGACTTGGCACTGTTAGCTTAAAGTGTTTGTGCCTTTTCTTTGCTAAATTGTCTATATAGACATCTCAGTTTTAAGTAGTGAGGAAAATCATGCGTTTTAGGCAGAAGTGCCATTGGCTGAGACACCATTAACTGAAGCTCCTGTGACCCCCAAGTTCTGTAGTTACAGAGGCTGATAGTGGGAGGACACTTTTTACACGTTTTTTGAGGAAAATCATCTTGTTTTGGACAGCTTCTTCACTGTTTTGAAGTGAAGAAACAATAGGGTTGTCTCCAACAGTGGGAGAGCTGCATCCCACTGATGCAAGTTCTCTCTGCTCTCCCAGCCAGCATTAATGCAATGCAGATATTTATGAGCGTATACTTATTTTCATAATTATGCATAATCTTGAACTAAAATTGTTTCATTGTGTTTAAGGGAAAGATAAAATAAATATCTCATCCCCTGCTTTCCCACTTTGGAAAGCTGGAAGACGTCTGATGCGAATGTCTTGGATCAGTCCTTAGGGACCTGAATCTTCCCTTTGAGGAAAGTCTCAATTTCCTTGCACTGTTTTTCAGAAGGGGTAAAAGAGAGGTGGATATCTAAAACAGCACAGAGGCCTATTGGCCTTGCTGTGTCCCTGCCTTTACTATAGAAGGTCTGCCTAAACCTGTAGTAGATTTCAGTAGACACTGAATTGTTCAATTGCACTAATTTGTTCCCAGTCTGTTTTTTTTTTTCTTTTTTTTTCTCTATGTATCTTTGGTGTTTTGGCTTTTGTGGCGATTGGACCTTTCTTAAAAACAAAACAACCCCCTCCAACACATGAACTCATGAGGAATGCCTTTTCCGAAGCCTGTTCTCTTCCTCTCTCCCTCCTTTCTCCCTCCTCTTGGTTTCCCAGCTGGCAGACCTGGCATGGTGACATGTTGTGTCAGGTTGCATCAGTCATGTTGTCTTCTGTGACATTCTGGCTCAGAAGGAGATGTGACTGATGAGAGGTGATAGTGTCACATCACAACCAAGGCCTCAGCTGGAGAAGTCTGAGCAATTTTCTCATCCATCATTAAAAGGGGCATGGGATGGAGCAGTAGAGCTCTGCCTTACATCCCTTCCTTGCTCTCCAGTCCCTTTCACACAGCATGTTTTGCTCTGCTGCCCAAGTTAGCTTGGATCAAGAGTTGTTTTTGCTGAAGAAGTTTTGAAGGCATGTAAAAAGGAGTTCTATGACATCTGTACTGGTGGCATAAATTTATCCATGGGCAGCTGTAGTTGCTCTGTGTCTGATGAACCTTGTCAGAATGGCCTCAGTACTGTCCTAACTAATCACAGCCATGACGTTGTGAGCTATTCCTTGCGATCAGGGAAATGAATTAAAAAGCTCACCAGCTTCCCTCAGGCACTGTCAGAAGTCCCCCGCTCACTAATGCTGCTAAATAACAACAGGCAGTTCCTGCTTGTTCCTGCATAAAAGGAGCAGCGGTACGTGTTGCGAAGCTGGAAAAGGAAATGTCTGAAACAATGATGGCCCTTGTTAACCTTCCAATTACATCTTGAACAAATAGCAGAGATTCCCTCCCTGTCTGCAGTATCTCTTTGTACTCACCTGCAGCAGCTGTAGGAAGTGCTCTCCCTACTGTGTATCACATATATATTTTCTGTAAGAGGGTGTCAGTAGGGCTCTGACCAAGACTGGGCAGGATAGGTTGCTCTGCTTAGAGGAGTTGCACTTTTTCAGATGAGTAGCTTTTCATACTATGTTTTTCTGCTGCTTTTCAGCAGACTGACAGCAATACAGTGCTCATTGGCAAGCTGCCCATGTTGTAAAAAATATTATTCTGCAAATCATCTAATAAAGCTGTGGGGTTTTTTCCTAATAAGTGGCTGGTAAATAAGGCAATTTTGAGAAAATGAAGGCAGCATACTGCTTGTTGCTGCTAGGAGTAACTCGATGAATCATTATTTATCTATTCCTCAATCATGACGCTGGCTGAAAATTCTCACCACTCTCAGCTCCAAACACAGCTACCTTTCCTTCTCTTTTCTGCTCATTTTTTTATGCCAGTAAAATAAAATACTCCCCATTTTCTACCCCTTTCTTTGTTTTGATGCTTTTCTGGACCATGATTTTGGGTTTGGGGCTTATGTTTTTTCAGTATAAAGTGTCTTAATTTTTTTTTCTTTTCACATACCTTTTTGTTTGACCATCTTGGAATAGATTCTTCCTCTCTTGCAACCACTGTATCCTTCTTTAAATTAATTGCTCTTTTTCTGTCTCCAATTCTGCTTCTTCAACTCTCCCCTCCACTTTTCTTCCACCCTCACCAGTTATTGTTTATTTCTGTATTGTAGAAAGAGTCAAGCTGTCATTTTTTCCCCCATATTTTCCAAATACCCCCCCATTTATGTTAAGAAAGTTAGTCTTCACTTCTGCCTCTCTGCCTTAGGTCTTACTGATTATCCACAGTCTGGAGACACACAGAGAGATGTTTCCTAATGGAAACATCTGTAGAAGCTGGTGGATCTGTGTGACATCCACTAAGCTGGCTAAACTACTGCGAGGATGGATTTATTGAATTACACTGTCAAATTACTACAGCAGGCTCAGCTGACAGAGACTTCGTTGTTCAGAAGCTCTTCTAAACAGTACTTGCTCTGAGTGTTGCTGGTCTTGATGTTTTCTCTTAGACTAACTCTAGGATAGACTTTGGCATTGGCAGCTTTCCTGTAGGAATCTGCCTGGTATAAATAATGCGTTTGCTGTACTTCCATGGGCAAGCAAGATAAAACAAGAGTGTTTTTCTTTCTTTTAAGGAAATGAAAGGAAAAGTCCATATGTTTTTGATATCGCTCTTTACTCATCTCTTCCCTAAGTGTTGTTTTTCATTTTGCCAGGACTTTGAATTTATTTTCTTGGCAAAACATGCTTTGTATCTTCCCAGCCACTGCAGAGTCTCGGGGCTTGCAGAGCAGAGCAGTGGAAGACATGCCAGTGTTCTCCAGTGGTGTTTTTTTTTATTTTGCCCTGCCTTTTCATATCCTCCCATATTCATGAGCCTGTGTTACAGATACTGGCAGGCTCCACTGTTGAGAGCTGGATTGTCTTTGCTCTCTTCTCTGGGAAGTATAGCAGGAAGATGGGCGAGGATGTGGCATGAGGCAGTGCTGAGGCTTGTTTGGCAGGAAATCTGGCTAGGCTGTACAGTAGGAGAGCAGGCTGGAGAGTGAGGGTCCGTACACAGGATATCAGTCTCTCTCTCCAGTCTGCAGCTTCTGTTTTCTGCTTGGCTGCACTCACTGCCTTCCTACTGCCCCTCTGGGAATTGCCCTCTTATTACCACAATTACAATCTGTACACATTTCATTAAACTAATATCGCTTTGCGCAGACTTTCTCCACCAAAGTGCACAGCTGGAGGCCCATTTCTTTTCCTTAGCTTAAACACTTTGACAGGTTAAGAAAGCTATTATGGCTGAATAACAGGTGTTGCAAAACAATGTGCATTTGATGTTTAAATGAGAGAGCTTCTTTATTGACTGCCTTTATTGCAGCAAAGACTCTCCTTTTTCAAGATGACTGGATTTTTATTGGTTTTACTGCTTTTTAAAGTGTATTCTGTTGTTTCAGAATAGGTCCAGAGTGACTGTCTGCCGTTATTTGTTATTCTGATGTCTTTTGTTATTTCCACATTTTTGCTGCCTTATCCAGGTGCGGGATACTGGTGCTAAATAGAAAAATTTTATTTTGTCTCTGTCTAACGCCAGTCCTAAGTGCTTCTTGTTCCTGGGCAGCTCCCAATGGAGCTATAAGCCATTCTGCACCATTACTTTGCTTATTATTTCTAACCAAACTTGATTCACATTCCACGTATGCATATAGCACCATCTAAATATATATATATGTAAAATATCAATAGTAGTTTACATATTTAAGTTAAAGCTGGGCTTTAGAATGGTTTGCAGAGATTTTCAGAATGTTGAAGAAGACTTGGGCATACACTGGCCCAAGTAAATGCCATTTGTTTGGGAATCTCATTATTTGTTATTACTCTGTGGTGCTATGCAACATGATTAATAGAGTGTGTTCACACATGATCTAAGAATAGCATGGTCCCAAAAAGGAGTGTGTGAGAATCAGATATGCAGTGCAATATGTTGTTTAATTAAACACAACAAATATATTGTAACTGAAAACAAATATTAAAAAGATAAAAAGAGAGGGGAAAGTAAGGTTTTTAATGTTGGCATTAAAAATATAAGTACTCTCTTAGAAAAAGAAATTAATTCCTAGGTAATATCACCATCTTCCCTGTCCATACCTCCCATCTGGTATTCAGGCTGAATTTTAGTAAAGCTTTCTCCAAAGCAGGAGGGGCATTTTCTTTCCTACTCCCACAAGTAGATTTTGCCTAATGCAAACGGTTTTAAGAGGGTGGAGGGCAGAAGAAAATATAACTATGTGTAACAGTTGGGTAAGGACATCATGGCTCTTCGTCTTTCTTTTCTGTCCTACTAAATATTTTGTACTCCCAAATTGTAAAAGAATAAATTAATAATGTGACATTTTAGCAGCCAAAAGTTCAGAGGAGATGAAGTCTTATATTGAAAATGAAGACAAAATCCATTCAAGCTAGTTTCATTACTGTGAAATCTTTACCTGCCTGTAACTCCTGCCACAGATCAGGCACTGATGCAAGGTCTGGTACACTGAGAAGGGAGAGAGAGTGTCTGCCTGTTTTGAAGGAACAGTAGGCAGTACTGGGGAAATCTCACTGGCGGTCTTGCTGGCTGGGCTTATTACACCCTTTTTTCTTACATGACTGATGTGAATGCCACATGAATTACATGCAACACCAAACTACAAATAGAAGGAAAATTGTGTGCAGATGAAGAAGAAGGTGGGAAAGCAAGTAGCTTTCACCACCACCATATATTTTTTCCAGTAGGCAATAAATTACTTCTGCGAGCCTCTGAAAATTATTACCTGTAATACAGGAATTAGCCATTTCTCATTATTATATTGCTCTTTGGTATATTTAAATTTCTCACAATGCCGAAGGAAAGTGAAATGCTAATTGTAACATATTTTCTTTCTATAAATGAAGTCCATAACTGAAGAAGTCTGTCAGGATGTTGTCAAGAGAAAATTGTGCTGTTTCGTTTGTCATCTCTTTTCTTTTCCCATGTTTCAAAAGTCAACCTGTGAATATTAAGTTGCTGTTGCCAGCCTGCATATTCAAAAGCTTGTATCTCAATGCATGTGCAGTTGTCTTCAGTACACCTAACAAATAACCCAGTCCCTTCTTGTTAACAAAAAGGAAAATGTTGGGGTATCTAGTGGAATTGATACCATTTGGAGTAACTGAACACACTACAACTTATCTGATTATAATGGTGTTAGTGAGTCTTGACTGGGTTTCTTCCTCTCCTCTTACTCATAACAAAACTAAAACATTTTTTTTTTCTCTAAGATAAAGTCATATTTATGGTTTAGCTATTCTTGCTTTCTGAAAATACAACCTCCCTCTACAGTTGTTGGTTGTTCCTTCCATTTATTCCATATTTGAAAGGGCAAGGGTTGGGACCAAGGAACAGTCAGAAGGCCAGTGAGTTTCCAACTACTCCTTCCTCTCTCAACTTGTCTTGTTTGTGCGGTGTAAGTTCCAGAAAATCAGGGGAGAGGCCAGAGGAAAGGGATGTGGATCTTCAATGGAGGGATGCCTGGATTCATGTGAGAAGGAGAACTGGATGGAGATGAGACAGTGAGAGTGGAGAAGGTGCCGTAGGCTGATGGAGAAACAGCAATATAAGGGAAAGAGAGAAGGCAGGGCTTGTATGTGTGTTTGCATTGCACACAGCAAAGAGAAACTAGGGCAGAGTGACTAAAAATTAGGAGACAGGCTCTGGCTATTAAAAAAAAGCAAAGAAATAGAATTAAAGTAGCAGCTAATAAAGAAAAAAATAGGGAGGGGAGAGATATGTTAATCGATATGGGGAACAAAGGAGAGACAAAAGGAGAGGAATAGGACAAATTGAGTGAAGGTAATGAATTACGAAAGGAATGTTGTTACTCTGCTTTCATTTGCATTTATTTCTCTCATGACTGACTGGAAAGAATGAATTACAGTAGAAGAGATGATTGGAATGGTAGAAAAAAAATGTGGATAGGAACACCTACATACTGTAAAAGCACTTGTAAACAAAATAAAAAGGATCAAAGTGTCTCAGTAGGAGCTTGGGGAAGAGTTAACAGTGGGAATGAAAAGAAATAGTAATTCCCAACTTGTAAAAAGTCTTTGTTTCTTTCTTTGTTTATTTTATTTCTAACACTTATGGCACTATTTTTCTCCAACTTCCCCCCTTCTCCATCAGCAGTTTTTGTTCTGCCACAGGTTTTGGAGATCCTTAGGCTATTATGGATTTTTCTCTTCAAAACACTTCCCAACTTGGATTACAGCTACCTACACTGTGAGGACATATCCAGCAGCTCCTAAGAGGTCTGGAAATTTCTCTTTATGTGGACACACATGTAACAGAACCTTTTCTGTTGTTTATTTCCATTATTCCCTATTTTAACTGCCTTGTCCCTAACCATGTCACTCCCATATCTCTCATCAGGTGCCTTTTGGCTTTAGCTGTTTTCTGTGGGACAACGAGTTGTGGTCAGGCCATGCACACCTGTACCCCTGACTCTTTAAAGTGCTGTTTCCATGGGTTAGCTGCACCTGCAGGGGCCACAGGTTTTTTGGTTTGTTTTGTTTCCTGTCCTGGAGCATGCCCTTGGTGACTTGGGAAGTTCTAGGGGCAGGTTGCTTGTCTTGTGGCTGATAGGATAACAGGAGTGTGAGGGCAGGAGGGATTCAGGCTATGCACAGTGGATGCAGGCAGGGAGTGAGTGCAATGAATCAAGAAACATTGCTGGGCCAGAGCCTCAGAATTTCCTCTGCTTGCACCTATGAGCAGCACCAGGTTATTTGCAAGTACTGGCAGAGGTAAACTCCAGGTAACATATGTGGGGATGAGGCTGTGTTTTTGAGCTGGCCCAGTTGATTTGGCAGAATGTAGTGTCTTGTGTCCAGGGTGACCCATAAATTGTTAAAAGTAGCAGCAACCGCATGCAGGTGGTGTAACTCTAAACCCTGTATCCTGGTATAAATAAGGTGTGTAGCTGATGTATCGGAAAGAAAAATCAGACCTTGAACTCATAGAGCTGAGAAAAGGAAATCCATAGATTCATCAGTGGGAATTTTTTTTGTCAGCACCCGGTGATAGGTGTCCCCAAAAGTACTGTTTTTTGTCATTAGAATGCTGTCCAAAACAAGGATATGCTGATAGCCTCAGCTGCTACTATGTAGGAATTAAATGTCTTGGGATCTTTCATAATCATTCTAGTCAAAGCTTGGAAAAAAAATTGTTGTTCATAAAAAGAATTTCCTATGGGCCTTCAACCTTAATAAGCTTGTTTATGGAATTATAAATTCATAAGCATCATAAAATTATAATGGAAAATCAGGAAAAATACTGCTTAGAACTCTTTCCCACCTTGTTTGCAATTTTTTTTCTGTAGAAGAGAGAAAATATGATTCTGTGGGGCTTTGGTAGGCATGTAGATCCCTCATATATTCTGTAGGCTCAGATCGGCATAAGTGAGCGCAAGAGAAGTGCATACTGAATGAGAAGTTTGGTAAAAGGTTTATGTATTATTTACACTCTAGTTTCTAAGAAAGTAACAGTTGCATACATTTGGGGACACTGAAGTTTAAAATAATTTCTTAAATAGTAGAAGATGAAGTACTGTGGAACACGTGTTTCTCAAATCAGGCTGTAAAATCTTTAATGGTGAATGAAATGCATCAATATAACATGCTGACATGTTTGGTTTAATTTCTTAGAACACACTTATTATGCAAATGTTTCTTGCTGATAATATAAGGGCATGTACAAGCATTTCTTGGTGTACTTTTGTGTAGACAAGCAAAATCCAACTTCAGGGTTTTTTTGGAGCTGATCTTGGGTGTATTGCCTTTTTGTTTTACATGGGGCTTGCTGCTCAGAAGCTTTAAAGGAAGATCCTCCTAGACCACAGGTAGTTTGTGTAAGTTTGGAAAATTCCTGCTCAAGAGCCTTTAAATTAAGCATGCTGGGAAATGAACAATAACCAGAACTGTAATCACTGACTCTCATCTTCCTTTGTGAATCACCATCCCAGCAGTGCATAGTGATACTTTTGGATTCATTATTGTCTTTTCCTTCTGTCTGGTTTCAAAGTGTGCATTATCCCATACACTAAGCATCCTTCTGGGTTAAAAGAGAAGAATTGCTACTGACAGACAGAACACAAGAGAAAGTATTTTAAGTTTCAGGTAATAGTTCTGAAGAATTTCTGGAGAATGGAAATTCTTTAAATTGTCTAAAATATTCACTGACATAGAATTTAGGATTTTGGCGGTAGCTGATTGTCAGGAAGAAATAAAAGTACTATGAAAGTCACCTGCTTTTTTTGACACTATTTGACATTTATTAAAGGACAAGTGAGCTTAGTCATGAAGGTACAGAACTGTTACCAAGTTTTTGGTTCTTCTACAAACTTCCAGTAGAACTGTATAAATGGCTTTATTCTATTTTTTCCCTCTTTTATTAATCTCTGTTATCACACTGTAAAATGGGGAAAATGTTACTTCTCTGACACTTTAACATTTCTTTTGAGCTACAAACTTTTAAAATGGGCATTTTCCTTCCATTTGTTGATGTGGCCCTTGCGGACTAGATACAAGTTGGATATTTGCTTAGATTTGTTTAGTTAAGCAGACCAATGACATCCTCTGAACACCAACAAATGCCAAAACGTGGCATTTCAAAAGAGGAATATATTACAGGAATCTGCAGTTTTAAAACAAGTTTAAATAAAAATAGAAAGGCCTATACATTAAATAGTGTGGAAAACACCAAGCTCTGCCTTTTATTACAGTGAGATTGAACACTCATGATGATAAATTACACATGATAAATTTGTCAGGAAATTAAAACCCTGAATAGTGGGTATCAAAATGATATCAGAAGAATCTTCTGTCCAGTGGGAACATTGGCACTAGGGAAAGGATACCTGCGATAATATATAATTTTAATTGGACTGTATCATGACAGGATGACCAGATACCGAAGAAAAAAGCCTAGGAAAATAATAATATTAAAGGAAGGCAAGGTATTTACTTTATTAATATATCTTCCTATTTCCTTTAAACTAGCTGACAGTTTTAAATCACTTTGAAATGTTTTCTGTTATATATGTGGGGTTTTTTTTTGGGGGGGTGGGGGGTGTTTTGTTTTTTTACTGTCTTCTATGATCAGTACAGGGTCCTCTGATGAGAAGCTAGGTAAAAGTGGACAATGAGTGCAGTGCTCCCATTTAGGAGGAGGTAGGAAAGGGCTGCTGTAGGATTTCCCTGCAAAATCTCCTGTTAAAAGAAGATTTTTTGCCCATGACTCTTCAGTGTCACGGGCAGCTATACAAAGGGATACACGAAATATTGATGCAAAGGCTTGAGTTAAAATCCCCTTGTGAAATCACAGTCTTAAGCCAAAAAAACAAGGTTCTGTGTAATTGCTTCTGGGTTCTGATGGTCTTTAGTGCATAGAGGACCTGGGATGTAAGCACCGGCCTCAGCTGTTCTTTCAAATCTGCATGAGGAAGCCTCTGGGGCTGAGTCCCATACCTCATGGACTAGGGAGCTAAGCCCAATCTCATCTTGTAGGAAGGTTGTGAAAAAACTTTTCAGAGCTTTTTCCACTTTTTCTATTCCCAAGACAAAACCACAAACGACTTCCACCTTGTTTCTCATTTGTGGGCTCTTCAGATGAGATGAATCTCATAGATGAGACCCGGCTTATAAATGAGACCCAAAATCCAACTGGTGCATCAAACCTGAGTTCAGAACAGATTTTTCTTCTGGTTTGCTTTGCGTGAGCTTGCATCTCTCCTGATGCACATCACTCGGTCAGAAACCGCACAAGAACAAAGAAAAGCAATTTCATCATCTTCTCCTTTCACAGAGTGTAAACTAATATCTTCAGCAAAAAGCTGCATCTGTGGTGTGCTCTGTGTGAATATAATCACCTTATCAAACCCTCTGCACCGCAAAGTGCTGCAGCTCATATCCTGTTCACCAAAATGTGTGCGCCTGTTGATTCCAAAGCTTGTGCTTCATTGTTTGTTATGTTGGTCCAGGATCAAGTTTTGTGTCTGTAAGATGAGCATAACTTATTTAAAAAGGAGCTCTGCTTTATCAGTTTTTGGTGAGTGTTGTCTGTCATTTCTGGTGAGGGTACTTGGTTCTGTTCCAGGCTAGGGGAGTGAACATGTACGTTGCTGTATTGTTGAACTAAAATAATTAAAAAACCTGACCAAAACAGACCATCAAGAACTGATGTAATATGGTATAAAGAAAGTTTCTACCACGTAATTTCTTTCTCAAAATAAAATATGTCATTTTGGCAGTTATGATATTTTTCATTGATGCCTTTATTTTGTTTTGAGCCTCGACATTAGGCAAAAATAATTTGAGCCACTTAGAACATCATACTACTATGAGGAATAATTGAAACTAGGAAAGACAAACAGCAGCAGCAATAATAATAAAGCTTATTTTATTGATGGAAACTCATTAAAAAAATCTACAGATACACTTCTGTGTTGATTAGAACCATACCTTTTTTGAAACAATATTAAGTAATTTTGAGACTTTGGCCCTAGGTCCTGAAAATATTTGTTTCATTATCAGTTCCCTCCTTCAAAAGTATATGCATTATGTGCATTATTTAGAAAAAATCAGTGCTAAAGACAAGGGAAAATAAAATAAAAGCATAGTTTTGGACTTCTGTGGATCATGGTGGGGGATGCACCACCACACATACAGAGCAGAGACAGGAGGTTTGGGGTCTGCAGTCTTGTACTTTGGCAAAATGGATCCTTTTCTTTCAGGGAGTATCTGGTCTTTCTGATCAAACTCCCACTGCTTGGGAGTATCTTCTCTTGGCTCTTTATTAATTTCCTTCAGTGAGGGTGCCATCACCTCTCAGATAACTTGTGTCTCACAAATTCTGTACGATTATGTAGATGTGTATGTATATATATACACTTGTGTACCTATTTTAGTTTTTAGAAGTTGCATAAGGGGCTTTTCCCCCCCTTATGCTCATTTCTCCATGCTAGTCTCTAACACTAATCTTTGAGTTTCTGACACTCTTGTCCATTCTGTGCTGCTAGCTACATTTGTTTCTTACTTTTTTTACACACTTGTTTCTTACTTCGTTTCTTACAGCAGTTTGTTGTGAAGGAGTAACAACTTGAACACGGGTACTGTTTACTCTTCTGTAGCACCAGCAAGGTCATCTTTCTAAAAGATGGTCTGATCTTTCCAAAAATTCAGGAGGAAAGAACAAATATGGTAGTCAGTCTGGTGGAAACTGGAGAATGTGGAAAAGCTTATGGTGCACCTATGCTCACCTGTAGCCACTTCACATTGTCTGTGGGTTGTGGCTTGGTTGTGAACACTGTGCTGTGGACAAATACTGTGGCCCAGTGTTTTACACTTGCACTCATTAATCTAATTATGAATCTCCTTGGCTAAATTTCAAAAGCTCTTTCCGAACAAAAAATGTGTCTCTTTCACTTAATATAGAACACTACAAAAATCATTCTTAGAATCATTCAGTGGAATGGGGAAAGCAAACCAGAGCTGCACAGCAGTGTTTGCACTTGGTGATGCAGGTGGGAGAGGTGTGGAGGGTGAAGCATTCCCTGCCTCCCCCTCAAACGGCACGTGGCGGGTTACCCTCGGTGGCCATGAGCCCTCTGCCACAGCAATCATTTTAAAATGATTGTTTCTCTCAGACCAAATACTGTGGCACAAGTGTGGGTCCCTTGCTGGTGCCACATTTAATTAAAAGGACACAGCTGAGACGCTCAGGGGGCCTGCAGTGCCCTGTCTGATCTCATCACTCAGCAGAGAGCAGCCTTGGGGGCTGGCTCTGCTGCCAGGTGGCCCAGGCACCTTGCCCATCCCAGGGTGGCTGGGTGGGGTGGTCTCAGTGCCAGGGCAGCGTATGGCAGGGAGGGGTGGCTGTGGTGGGGCTGGCAGGTGGCCGCAGTGTGGGGGCTGGGCCCGGGTGTGGCTGGGCTAGTGGTGAGCTCTGATTGCCGCCATGGGCACACCGATGTCATTTTCCACACTGCTGGTCACAGTGTGTGACAGACACCCAGCGCTGCTGCACAGCCAGGCATGGCTTTAGCAATGGGGGTAACAGCCTGAGGACTCGTCTGAAACTGGTTCTTCTGCAGAAAACCATGTGTTGAGGATTGTGCGCGTGTGGACATACAGGGAATGAGCCATCTGACTTTCCTGCTCACTGTTCCTCATTTCTTGTCTTTGATTTGGTCGTTTAGTTTTGTATTTTTGCCCCTGCCAACTAGATTCCACTTATTCAAAACTCACCTCAGAAAGCGGCCATGTGAGCCAAAATGCCTCCTCTTGATACACAGAGTGGGCTAACACTGGTGAGCTGAGCTCTCTCCTGCGATTATTTTTTCATAGTGGGGTATAAAATTTGAAAGTGAATGGTTTACATCATGTCAAGTTAGGGGTGATTATGATGTCTTAGGTGGGGTGAATGTGACTGTTATTTTAGAAATTAGTTTGTCAACAAAGTGAAATTCAGACCAAAAGTAGATACATGAGTAATTCTTTAAAAGTGTGTCATAAAGACTGAAAGAAGAGGAAAAAAAATGATAGAAAATGTTCACAGAATCACAGAATTGTTGATGAGAAGTAGTTTCTTAATTTCTTAAACTTTGAAGAGTTGAAAATTTGGTTTGGATGTGAATTTTTGGCTATACCTCAAGTTATTGGGTTGAATGGTATGAGTCCCATGACATCTATTACTATTACATGGCAGATTCATTGGATTATCTCAGGAAAATCTTGCTGGGAAAATTTTGGGATTTTTTTTCAAAACTACAAAAAAAGCCCCAAGCCAAAACAAAAAAAACAGACAAACCCAAACAAGAAAGAAATCAAAAACTCCCCTAAGTATAAAAATAAAACAAAAACTCACTGCTTTCTGAATTTAGCATAAAGAACAGGCCATTTCCAGAATAAAGAGAGATGTGTTTTTTTTTTTTTTTTCTTTTGTAGCTGTTGATTTACAATGATATCTGTGGTTACTATTTGAAAGGAAAAATGGACACACTGTAATTTATTACTAGACCTGGCAACTGAGATTTAGATTGTATTTCAGATGTCTAATCTGTGTCAATATTAGTAGCTTGTCAATATTAACACTGTTGGTAGACCTGTTCATTGTGCCTATCAAATGTGCATATTTTGTTGTCTTTACCTCACTTTTGAATACTCTTATCTTTGATTTTCATGCTACAAAGTTGATGCCTACAAAGGAAAACATTATAGAAGCATTTAAAAACTTATACAGTACCTGGAAAGCCACATAAAATAAATGTCTATGAAGGGACAATTCTTCAGTGTTCAGCCAGTGTTCAGCAGAATTTATTGTGTTAATTTAAAATGATTTTTAATTAAATGATCTTTCAATTTCCCATGTATGTACAGTGTGCAGTTAGAGAAGTGATACTTTTTTAGAGTAAAATCTTGTTGCAAAATTACATAAGATACAGTTTGATGAGTTATTCTCCAAGAGAAAAAATCAGAAAATTCAACTTGCTTGGATATACCATTTTTTTTTAAAAAGAATTTTTTTGTAATGTTTTATAACGTGAAAACAAAAAACACTTATTATTCATTAAAAAAACCCAAAACTCAGAGGGACCAGATTAGCCTTGGACCCCAGAAGAGCTGCAAAAGGAAAAGCATCTTTGGCCACAATGATTAAAAAGAAGGAATTACAGGTTAGGATAAAAAAGAATGTATGTTTGAATCACTTTGTGTTCCAGAATCATTCTTGTTCTCTCTCTAGATATCTTTTTGCTGTCTCCTACCACTTACTGCATTTCAAATGAGGTGTTTTCTCTCAACCTGTAAAAATGAGCAGTCCTGGACAGAAGATTATAAAAACAAATTTCACTTTGGGCAAAAAGACTAAATGCAGTTATAGTGTGCTATAATCCTCTATTCGAGGATTAGAGAGCAGGCTTTGAATAAGTCATTTGCCCAGGAAAATATTTCACTGGAAGTGGTGATGATACATACAGCACTGAGTCAAAAGGAGAGCTCTGATTTAGTGGCCATTATGGTGTTCTTTAAACAGGAAAATCATTAATACTTAAAATCATTAAGATTATTCATATTGTATTCTTCCAAATTATCCAGTTCAAGAGATGTTTAACAGTGTGTCATTTTACAGTGATGATGCAGAGCATTTCTGCTGTGAAACTAACAGTGCATTTCACTTAAGGACATATTACATTATGAATACCCTGAGTTTCACAATGTCGTGTTATCAATTCTGTGGAAACCACTGGCTGCTCTGCTTACTTCTATGAGGAGCAGAGAAACATCCCTCTTGGGTAATGTGACTGCAAATATAGAAAAAGAAGGGGAAAATCCAAACAAAACATCCCCAAACTCCAACATTCCTTTTCAGTAATTCTAATTTGGGAATGGGCATAAGCACACTTCATACTTTAATTAATTGTGGTTATACTGGTTGACTATTATGGCTGCTTCACCAGTATTTGCTGAAATTATTCAAAAGTGCAAACCCAAATCCCAGAGTCAACCATCCTTGATTTGTCCTTGAGACTGTGGAACCTGAAGCTCCATGATTTACTTCTCTTCCTATTGTTAGGATTGTTTCATTTGGGAGAAAACCTGGGATGGCCCAAATGCATCCTAGGACCAAAAAGTCCAATCTTATGTGATATTGAATCTTTGTAACTTCCAGCAGAACCTACAGTGCCTTCTCCAGTGTATTCATCATTTTAAAGCATCAGGCAGCAAATCAGTTTGCTGCTGTCTACAATGAGAACTTGTGCTTATGTGATAGGCACAAGGCTGCAGACTCTGTTGTCTGCCTGCCCTCTGTAAAGAAACCCCCTGTATTGGTCAGCAGTCAAAGAAAGAACAAATGGCAGGCTTTCAAAGTAGTGAAGTAATACGAGAACCTAAACAATACAAGGGAGTGAAATACAGATGCTTTCTTATCTCTCTGGGAAATGTCAAAATGCTACTTTCCCTCTTTTAGTGCTAAAAGTATTGAAGAAAATTCCAGCATCAGTTTTATCTCCATTCTTTACAAGTTCAAGTGCTTCTGTCCACCTCCTGACTGAACATTCATCCATCCACCCACACATAGTTCCCATGTATCCACCTCTCCTGTTTACACAACATTCAGTGCTCTATTTTAACCCATCACACAGCTAATAAGAAAAAGTATTAAAAAAACATATGTAGAGCAGAGGCATTTTAGATATCCCACACTACCATGTGAATTTGTCATGCATTTTCAAAGTTTTCTTCTCAGCTGTCAAGATGAGTTATATGGGTTTGTAGTACTTCCTGCTGTATGGACAAAAATACTGTAGCTGGGGGAGTGGTTGGTGAGGAGCTCCAGTTAATGATCTGTGTTTTTGTCTTCAATCTAAGACTTAAATTCATAAGAGATCTTGATACTCTATTTCTAGATGAGAGAGTTGAATGTAACACAGTGAAATGCACAGCCTGTATTGCAATGATACCATATTCCAGCACTGAAATGCCAAGGAGTTTCTTCACACCAGTTTAACACATGAAGAATTGAGGAATATAAAATTACAGTGGCATTTCCTCTCCCTGAGGACGGGTAAGTAATAGCTCCTCCACAAAGAAAATTATTATGTAATGTAAAAAAATAGTGTGTAGTAGTCAGATGCACTAAGAGGAATTTTGGCTTTTTTAATTCTCTTTTTTTGTCTGGAGAAAATAATTCTTTAAATAGTATGACTGTGGTAAAAACTCACCATAGAGGTTGGTAGAATTTGATACCACACAGAAGAGGAGAGTATGCAAAGTGCATTATCTACTGCAACATACATTACTACCACATACTAGAACAGACTGGCAAATGGAAAATTGATATTCTGATAGTTTCATGTCCAGAAATACGAAATGGAGAATTTGATCCCTTGCTATCTTGTCCGAGGGAAAGAGACATTCCAGGCACAAAATTTAGTACTTTCAATTGCTGTATGATAGATAACCTATAGTCCTTCTCCTTACGTGGGCAAACACAGAGATGCCAATTCCTGACAAGATGTAGCCATGCATAGCCCTGAGCAAAACACTGCAGGAGGCAAAACGAGTACAAAGTACCAAAGGCAGATTACTGTGAGCTCAGCAAATACAATACTGTATCTATTCAAAACATAAATATTCAGGAAGTAGCAGAAATGATCAATATGAATGACTGGAAAACTACAGGAGGAAATGAAGACCAGGAGGAATGCAGTTGAGATGTTTACACTTTTTTGTTTGTTTGTTTTTTTTTGTTTTGTTTTGTTTTGACGAGAAACATTCCACTGAGAGTTAACATCTCATTTCCAAAAAATCTCTTGGGATAAATCAGAAGTGTTAGCTCTGAAAGAGAAGGTATAGGAGGCAAAAGAAAAAATACAAGGGAGTTATCAAGAAAAGTGAGATCAAAAGTAAAAGGAAAATTATATAGGATGTAAATATGAATAATAAATGGCTATACAAATGTAAATTATAAGAAGCAAGAGGTTGATGAGAGCGATATAAGGAAACTCTGGGGCCATAAGGAAACTTTTCACAGGAAGTGTGATAGTTATATGAAACAATGACATCTTAGAGTCAATGTTCACTAGACTGGTTCCAAGGAAGCTTAGAAGCTTTGCAGTTTGAATTATAAACATCATTTTATTTTTGACATGATCTGGGTGTCTTATCCTTGGAGGTGTTCAAGACCATGCTGGATGGGGCCCTGAGCAGCCTGGTCAAGTGAAAGTCATCTCTGCCTATGGCAGGGTGGTTGGAATTCCATGATCTTTAAGGTTCTTTCCAACCCAAACTCTTCTGTGACTCTATGATTTTATGTGGATGGCTGGGTAGTTGGGAAAATATCTTCTTTAAACATGTAGCAGCTTTACATATTCAAGTATCAATTGATGAAAACAGAGGACATCATGAAACTTACTGAAAGACTTTTATCTTCATCTTGCTTCTAAGTAAAAATAGTAATGAGCAAAACTCCAGTTCTGGAAAATGCCTTTACTTCAGGAGAATTTAAAAGCCCGGCAGAGAACAAGGTAACAGGTATAATTTGAATTCAAATGTGTAATTTAGGACAAGTTGGGTTTTGTTTTGGAATTTTTTTGTTAATTTTAAAAACAGTTTTGGAGCTTGCCTTGAGGAATACTGGATCTGTGGAGTGTTGGCTTTGAAAATAAAGAGAGATTTGATCCAGTCCTTAGATCAAAGAATTCAGTACTTACAATGTTTCTTCTGCAGCTATAGTAGCCCAGGACACAGATGTCTTCCTATTAATCCTATAGAATAGATAAAACCTCAGTAAATCTTCTGGAAATGTCAACTGGATCTCAAGATATGAAAGAAGAGTAGAAAACAGATAAAATTGTAGAATTGAGATGAGTTTTAAATGTGATCCAAGTCTTCTAACCTTGGATCAGGACACAGGAAGCCGAAGGTAGAAACTTAGCTCAGTGCTGAAGTTCAGTAAATTTCAGATTATGTTCCAGAAGTACGATATCCAGAAGCTAAGTAGAGTAGCTGGTTGTACAGCATTAAAGTAAATGAAGCTGCATTATTAAAGTACTTTAATATAGATACAGAAGTCAACTTCTAGGCAAATGTAATGACAGACTTCTGCAGAGTGGTTTAATCAAAATACACTCACTTGGTCCTAACATTTTTCTCCGTAATCCCTGAAGCTTTGACCCTCTTGTGTGACACACTGCTGATCTGCTATGGAATCTAAACTTTAAAAAACCTTAGAGAGATACTGGCCAAGCAGGTAATTTAACTGCCAGCATTGTAACATAATGTGGACTTGCTGAGAATAATAGATTGATTACCTGCTAATTCAAGATAAATAAGATTTCTTTTAGCTTAAATACCAGAGTTTAAAGAAAAAGTGACTTTTTTTTTTTTTTAATTTATTTTCTTTGGAGACTCTGTTTGTGTGTGTTTATGCATGGGAATAGGAAAAGGGAGATTCCTCAAGTCTTGATCAGTTATCAGTTGTGAATTCCCCATGATGCAAGACTTTTAGCTGGAAAAAAACTACAGGATAAATGAGAAAATGGCATATGTGCACATGTAACCTTTGAATTAGGAAAGATTCAAGCCACTAATTAAAATAAAGTTGGGGAAAAGCTGAACAGATACAGGGAGCCAGTGCAGGTTAATGAAAGGAAGGTCATGCTTCACATATCCAATTAACTTCTCCGAGAAGGAGACATGGTCAATGGGACTTGACAGGGGTAAAGAGAAAGATATAAAGTATTATGGCTTCAGGAAGGCTTTGTGACGCAGTACCACCAAAAAGGCAAGTAGATTTCATTAGCCAGTAGGGGATTGATGGTGGAATTAGTCATTGTATAGAAAAGGGCTTGGAGCTTGGATCACGATGAGCAGCAGACTCCTGTTCACTGATGAACAAGGAGTGATGAATGAACCACCACAGAACTGGTGCCCAGACTGGGTCAGCTTTCAGCACAAGGGAGAACTGTAAGCAGAGCAGACAATGAGGCTTTAACACTTCTAGTAAACAATAATCTTGGCCTAGACAATTCTCATCAGTATGCTAAAGAGACCTGGCTAGAACTTAATTGAAAGGTAGTTTCCTTTGCTAACATGTTATATTATATATAACCTAATAGAAATTTTATGTTAAAGAACAAGGGAAAAAGAAAAAATATTTATTTAAATTACTTCAAGCTACAAGTCCTGCTGCATCTGAAAGTTGTGTTAAAGGAAGATAACAGAGTCGCTGGAATATTAGAGGTTTTCAGGCCCAGTTCACAATAGGTGTTAATGATTATGTGCCTTGAAATATTAAGAGCAGATTTAAAAGAGTTCACAGCACATGGATTCCTGAGCTCCGGGAAATACTGCATAACTGAGAAACAAGAAGTGTGAAACTGGGTCACTGCTTTATTTTGAGATTCCCTTAGGGTGTGTGGAGGCACAGCATTTGTGCTTGTTGTTGGACACTGGTTTGCACTCTTGGGAGGGTATGAGGTGTTTCTGTCTGCATGGGTTAGTGCTGAACCCCTTGTTTGAGAAAAATAGAGGATATTAAAAAATATGGTGCAGAGTAGTATTCCTCTAAAAGATTACATGTGTTGTCAGCTGTGCTGCATTGGAAAACCTGTGTGAAACAAGGGGTTTATACTGGGTGCCTGTATTCAACCTGCTGGCTTTCTTTACCCGTGCTGTAGCTCTCTGCAGAAGATGTATCCTAGACAGGCAACAGGCCCAAGGGTTTTATCTGTTTGCCCTGTTGTAATATTGATATTGTACTACCAACAACACATGCATATTAGGGATGAGATTTTTCTAAGCACTTGCAATTGATTTATCTGTGCTCCTTGCCCAAAGTCAATGCTGAAATTCTCTTTGGCTTCAATGGGACAATAAGAGTCTGTACTTCATACTTCTGAAAATTCAGCACTAATGCCTTTTTTCTTGCCTTTGGCTATATATATAGATGCAAAAGCTGTTGAGATTTCAGTGATTGTTATGCATAAGTAATCAAGGGCAAAATTGGCTACAAAACCTGTAGAAGTAAGAGAGACCATGAATGTGTGGGAATTAGAAACCTTAGTCTGATGTCCTTCAGTGAGTCTTTTATTAAAAACACCAATATTATACAGCTTCCAACAATGTTAACTGCATAAAATGAGGTGTATACAGATGTACACATCAGGCATCTGCACACCACAGCTCCTCTCACCACCCTATGGGAATGGAGAAGACAATTAAAAAAAAAAAGATGTAAAATTTGTGAGTTAAGGTATAGACAACATACTAGGACAGAAGAGAAAGGGACATAAATAATAATAACAAGAAAATCAACAACTATAAAAAGATAAGAATATAGAAAACAAGTGATACACAATGCAATTTTCATAATCCACCAACAGATGTCCAGCCAGTTCCTGAGCAGAGCCCGTCAGGCATTTTTCTCCCAACTTTATATACTGAGCAAGGCATAATATGGTATGGAATATCCTTTTGATAGTTTGGGTCAGTGATCCAGGCTGTCTCTCCTCCCAGCATCTTGTGCCCTCCCTCACTATTCTCTGCCAGGACAGCATGAGAAGCTGAAGAGTCCTTAATCACTGCTTAGCAACAACCACAACATCAGTGTGTTACAAACCTCATTGTCTCTCATCCCAAATCCAAACCACAATTCTATACCACTATTAGGAAGAATATTAAATTTATCCCAGCTGAAACCAGGAAACAGGGTGGTATTTCTGCACTCTGTGCTGTTGTGAAAGCCGCATTCCTAAATGAAACTCTTTGGCCTAATAAAGTTTTCTTTTCCTTTTTGCAGAGTAATAACATTCCAGTGAATTGTGCTTGGCTCGGCTGGAGGGTTGGCACATTAGTATTGATCTTTGGCTAGCCAGAGAAGCCTGTTTTGAGACTTTGCAAACTACTTAAGATGATTATCTGTTCTTCTGTGGTGTAAGCTGCCCTTCAGTATAACCTCTCAGTTTCAGAAACTTCTGTTGTGTCTTAATTGACTTGTGCTCTGGAGCTTTGAGAAAATAAAATTAAAAAAAAACCATTCTCTTCAGCAAAAGTATCATGTCTTGTCATGGCTTGGTGGCAGAATTTCCAGTTGTAGTGAAGTCCAGCAAGACCCTGTTACCAGCAGGCATCTCACAGCGCCTGAAAGCAAAACTTGAAGCACTTTAATTGAGTCCTACAGAGACCAGCAGCTTCTGTTTCTCAGTTCAGTGACAACATCCTGTTTCTTAAGTGATATTTTTCCATTCAGTAATCAAGTAATTATTAGGCTAGTTGTTATGTCTCTGATTGTCTCATTTCCCCCTTTGTCCCTGAGTACTCCATGTTCTCATTCAGATCAGTGCTGGTGGTTTGTATGGAGTAGCTGCTGCTGCTGCCTGCCCGGCTTGGATAGCTGCAGGTACTGGAGTTCCGAATTCCTGCCGGGCTGGCTATTTCTCCCATCTGTGCCTTCTTGCCTTGTGCTCACAGCTACTTCTCTAGCAAGACCTAAATCATGTCACAAGCCCTGAATATTCGACTTGGCCTCCCTTTTAGGAAGAAGTGTTTCATGCTTACAGCACTCAGGAACACAAAAATTAATACCTGGGGTAAAATTATAAGCATTATTAATCTGTTCACTTGGACACTCAGAGATGCTTTTATTCAAAACCTGAATCATTTTTAGAGTGGCTGTAAATATTGCCTAAGAGCTTGATTATAGGAGGCAAGCACCAAATGTTGTTAGAACTCTTGCATCCATACTAATCCACGCAAAGCCCCAGAACTGTAGACTGTTCAGAAATTGGTCTGACTGTAAAACTAGAATCATTAGCTTTTTGTTCCGTAAAATTACAAACATCAGCTGGACTACTAAATTTTGCATGGTGTTGATGGTTGTTTTAGCATTAATTATACTTTGGCCAGGGAAATTAATTTTCTATTTTGTCTACAGTATTTTTGATGTTAAAATCCACCAATATGAAATATTGTTTATTTCAGAATCAGATTTCCACCCCCAGTTGCAGTACCCTGTGGCAAAGATAGCTTCTGTCTTCTGTGGTCATAATTGGCTGCAAGTAAATTTAAATAAATAAGAAAATAAAATTCTCAGGACTGGGATATCTTTTGCTTTAGGTACAGCGAGTTAAGTGAGCAAAACTAAACATATCTTCACAAGTATTAACATTAAAAATATTGTATAATGATGGTTCTCCCCACAATGATTTTAAAATTAATTAGGGAAGAGGCAAAATGCCCCAAATAAATGCTTCTGCTCCTGGTTAGACTGATACAGTGTGAGACCTGAAAAATATCAGAACGCTGTATCAAAACCACAATTATTTAATTTAAAGGAAATATGAAGTAATTTAAACTAATTTTGGAGAAAAAGTATACTGAATTGCATAAGAGTCATGAGATTGTATTTTTAAAAGCAAGGAAATTAGGATAACTGATTGAATTCTTCACTTGCCCACATAGGCAAGAATGAGTTGGCTGCCCAGACTGTGGGTTTTGAAGATAACCAGAATGCTGCATTAAACTCTGAAAGAAATCCTGTTCAAGTGAAAGAAAGAAGGACCTACTTTCCTGTGCCTGATGAATTTTGTCTTAAGGTTGAATTTTAAATCTGCTTTGTAACTCCAGGTTAGATTTTGGATTCTTAAATATTTAGTCAAAAATACTAGCATTAGTGCGTCTCTAAAACAAGTTTTTCCAGCACCAGTTTGCAATCAGAATCCAGTAAAATCCAAGTGTACCATTAGATTTCTAGGACAGTTTTGGGAGAAGGCAGTGGTGTAACCTTGGTGAGGATTTCTTAGAGAATACGAGTTTTGGTTGGAGAATAGAGTCAAAACTCAGACTTGTGGTGGAACAATTTCAACTGATTAAATTTTACTTCGGAATGGCATTTTTAGGTCCAAGATTAATTTTCTTCAGTCAAATACATGCCTCCCCCCCACACTTCTCTGAATTTTTCCAGCTGATAACTGGATTATATTTTTGAGTAAAATATATAACATATATACAGTTCCTGGGCAGAAAGGAATAATGAATGTCAATATGTATCCCACAGGCAAGTCAAGTGTCTTACATCTGAAGCTGGAGGAGGTTACAGAACCTCGCTTACAGAAGGAGGTGTGGGCTTTTGTTTTGATTTGCTTTCTGAAAAACTTCAAAGTGACCTACATTCAGAAATCTCTAGCTGAATTGTTTCCTGTGTAGAGGAGGAAAAGATGTCAGCAGATGAATTAAGTATTGAAGTTAGGTCTTTAAGACAAATATCAGCTGGAGATGGGAGAAGAGAAATTAGGCATTTTTTCTAGCAATTTAATGGTTTTAGTATAAATTTATGCATATGGGAATAGCAATTCGCAGCTTTGTGAATAATGGAAACCTGATTGTATGGATGCCTTGTGTATTTGTCATTACTTTTCTGGCCCAAGTCTTCTGTCAGGATGGCTTTTGAATCTTCTGGAAATTTCCAGCGGTTGGCACATAGCCTAAGAGAAGACTAGAACTTAGATGGGGCATGAAAGTACAAATAAAAATGCACATGCTACTTTATATTTTAAGTAATTTGCTAGAGTAAAGAAAGATGATAAATTAATTAGCACTTCTGATTTTTGCTGACTGTACTATTCCTAATGATAATTCCTGTCATCAGGGATATTGCTGAAGATTCCTAACAATAGCCTCTATTTGCTTTTGTAATATATATTTTGCTATAGACATATGTTTTATTCCTCCCTTCCCTTCCTTTCTTTCTTTAAAGATTTAACTTCAAAGTTAAGGATGGATGCGATATGTTGGGCCAGGCAAGACATCTACTGATATATCTGGCCCTGTGTCCCATGACTTTGGTTTGAATTTTGTCTGTGCCAAAGCCAGCCAAGGCTGCTCTTTGTCTACAGCACTGCACCTGAGCATCTGCCCATTTCCTGGGAGAAATATGTGGTTTGTATTTTGGATCAACTCAATTCCTCCAGAGGAGCAGTGCTAATAACAAATGAAATTAATAGTGTCAAAACAAAGCAAGAAAACCTAAAAACCCTAGCATCCTGTACTGCAGAGAAAATCTTTTTCCATCAGCATAAAGTCAGATGTTCTGAAGCCCTTTGAACTGGACATTGGTTAAGTTGTGTATTTTCTGTTACTGGTTAGAGAATAAGAGCTACGTAGCTACAACTTAGGACCTTCTCAGTAGTAATGGTGACACAGGGTGCTGGAATGGCCAGTGTGTTGCTGAATATCAGAGCTTGCCAATGAAAGCTTATTAACATGGTTGAAGTCTATATCAGGTTATTATTTTATGCAACTGAATTGCCACTTCTGTGTCTGTGTTCTAGGAGCCATCTGAAGAGTGCCACCCTAAATCATCTGTTTCACTCCCTCAGATTGATATCTCTCTATTGCCCTCTTTATAGAGGATCTAAAGAGTGTTATCATCTTGGTTTATTCTACCTCTCATTATTTTAGTAGTCGTCCTTCTGTACCATTGACTACCAGCAAGAAAAAACACACTGATTTTTTAGAGTCTGTGCATTTCCCAGTCTGTGTTTGTGTTCACATTTTTCCTATTCAGGAGCAGTCTCTGCTTACTGTACATCTGTTGCAAAACAAAAGATGACAAAGTGGTTTATAGTTCATTTTGATTTATAGATAAAGGCTTAAATGGTAACATGGCAAAACAGACAAAACCTGCAAGAAAACCTGGCAGATGAGATGCATTAAATGAAAGAATGGCTATAAACAGCTCAGATGACATGCGTGTGTACCAGCGTTGTCATCAGCATGCATGAATTTCACTGCAGAGGCTGCTATAATAAGATGTGTGCAAAGCTGATGACTTGAAGAATTTTTCTTCTTCCTTTTTTCCCCTCCAACTGAGGAGACATTTGCCGGGAGCCTATGAAGTAAATCTCTGTATGAAATCATAAGAATTTGTTTCTTTTCATGTCTGTATGATACTAGCAGGAGTATGACAAGGCACACACACACACAGAGCTCCTTAAGAAGACAGTCTGTCTTTGGTGCTCGATGTTATGGGTATGAGACTGAGGTTGGCGAGAGGCCCTGCTTTGTTCTCTGCTTAAACTGCTCTTTTGTGTTGTGAACCACTGATCAAGACAGGCACCTCCAGCTCCCCATCACACCTGAAGATGTGGAGTCTCTTCTTACGACACAGTAAGGAAGGCTCATGTAGAGCAGTAACCCACTACTCCTCTGTGAAGTGCTGTCTCTGGGCATTAGGTGAGCAGTGAGTCTTGGCTGACAGGGTTAGAAAGGCTATTGAAAGATATCATAGGGAAGTTCAGGTACTGTAAGGCTGCTGCTACATTCCATCAAAGCCCTTACTTCTCCATCCTGGACAAGTCTGCTTTCCTCAGCCTTGTTCCACACCTGGAACCATCTCACTGGCATTCTGCTGAACATGTTCCAGTTGTAAGTTCTTTATCTTCTGGAGACCTGGTGAAGGTGTCCACAACCGGGTGTGTTCTCCTGTGAGCAGTTGGGTGGGTTAGCAGCACAGATCTGACCTCAGGTGGTCAACATTTAAATAAAGCCACAGCAGTTCTTCACAGCTCCTTGATTTTTGCACATGCATTGTGTTGGCACAACTTCAGGTGAGACCCCCACTGTTGTCTACTTTGGGGAAAAAGCAAGTGGTCCATTTGCACCAGAAACTTTACAAGTACTAACTGAATACTGATTTTCCTGCATCCTTATAGAACAGGTACTACCTTCCCATTACAGGTGAAGAAACTGGAGGCAGATAAATGATAAATAAGAAATATCTGCAGAGGCAGTGTGAATCAGAGCTGGAGTAAGAGCTTGGCCATTCAGTAACCCTACTGTTGTGACCCTACTTATATACCATATTTATATTACTTCTTTCTTTTAAAAGTTAGTTATGTATTTACAGCAGTCCTAATTGCTGAAGGCTAACTATACAGTAGAATTCTGTGTCTAAAGAACCAGGGGGCAGAGGTGTCTTGTATCCATAATTCTAATACTTTGAAATTTTTGCCTTTACTACATTGCCAGTAAATCCTATAGGCATGCTGTTTCCTAGCCATTTGCTCCTGTTCTCATGGTGACAAGGAGCTCTGTGCTTATATCTGAAGGGTCTCAAGACCTAGTTTTTCTTTTTACTGCATCACCCATAGTGTAGTCTGGGAGATATTAGCTAGCTGTGCCTGCCAAGAGGCGTACTTGTGTGTTGAGGAGTATGGGCTACCTAACCACTGGGGTAAGTGCTGTCTCCTCTTGGAACACAGCTAAGACACTCATTTAGGATGTGAAAGACTGATTATAGAAGTATTGGTCAACCAGTCTTAGAGAGGTGGTTTGAACCAAGCTTTCCCAATCATAAGAAAATCCTAGCTCCTGAAAGAAAAGGAATTTTTAGGAGGGATTTTCTTTATTTCTTCTGGAGAAGCTTTTTCGCTGTGTATGAGATCTCATAAAGGCAAATATTGTTAATATCTGGAAAAATGGAGGGCAAAAATAACCTAGAGAATCACAGGTAATTCAGGCATTCCTGAGTGTACTGGTGCTTGAGTCTGCCAGGCTTACTCTGCAATGCATGGCACAGCTCCAGCAAGAATTTTTAGCTTCATCTGAAGGGCAAACAGCTCAGACCTGGCCTTGCTCTATGTAGAATTTGTCTGCCTCATCCTGTGTATGAGGATGATCTGTTTTCTGGAAGGCAATGCAAACGTACTTGAGCTGCCTCTGTCATGCCTTGAGTGAGGTGTAGAGCTCTGACTGACTTGGGTCATTGCCTGCCAGCAGTTCAGCCATGCTCACACAGTGCCTGTAGGAGCTGATGAATCTGCAAATCTAGTGGAGCTGTGCCTGGCCTCCCTGCCTTTGCCACCTGCTTAATAACCTGGAGGGAGAGGCCTCAGTAAAGGTCAGTTGCCTGTATAATAATTAGGCCAGAGAGAGAGGGAATCACCCCATAGTGCTGCTGTTTAGAGCAGAAAAGAGGATCTCTCCTTTCTGATGAGTGTGGAAGTATTCCCTGCAAGAATGCGTAGGAAGAGTGACTAACACTTTTTTTCTTCAGGAAATAAATTTTGGCCCAAAGGGCTGAACTCTGCAAGCAGGCACATGGCTGGGAATTTCTCGTGGAAGTCAACCCAAAATCTGGATGAGACATCATCCCTCTCCTTAGCACTGTCTAGTGTTGGTTTACCACTATTCATCAAATACCTGAATCCTGCTCTCAGGTATTTCTCCTTTTCCCTACTCCTTCTCCCATGTGTTGTAATAAGTAGCCTTAGGATGTAGCATCTAAAGCCATCATAATCTTTGCCATTGTACTGCCTGTTGCTTATGTGGTTCATAAAGTTTCACTGAAGCAAAGTTTGTTTACAGTACTTGTGAGGCCTCATCAAATTTGGTCATTTCTTCTGTGAGATTCTGAGCAGAGCATCTAAAAATGACAAAGGGCAGGAAATCCTCTTTTTATGCAGTCCTGTGAAACAAAGGTAAAATGGCCCATGGTTTGATAAAAATTTCTTTGTTTACCATTGCAAAATCATCTCTGTGGTGAGAAAGCTTCTGTTTCATCTGCCTATGTTTTCCTCTATAGCTGATATTTTTTATTTTTAATTTTTTTTGTCTATTTGTGCCAGGTATATGTCTCAGACAGGATTCAAATCCTAGTGTGCTGCGCTCTGTGTTGCTGAATAGCATGAGAAAGTCTTTGATCTAAACAGCTTAGTTTAGGAGACAAGGCAGACACATGGTGAATGATAGGAAATGAGTCCCCCTGCCCTCTCCTCTTGCAGGCACACTATTTATGGATAGATGGAGATTATTTGAAGTGAATGCCTTCACTGGGAGTTTTGGCCCTGGTATATCAGCTGAGATATTGTGTTCCTGCATCTCTGAATTGATCGTGCAATGCTAGAAACAGAAACAGTGCTACTAATGGCAACTCTCATGCTGGAATTGTAAGGGAGAATATTTGAAGTGAGTATAATATTTTATTTTTTAATGGAAGAGTAAACATGAAAATTCTTTCTTTTTAGTGTTCTACGAGTTTCAGCAGAGAGAGAAAATTTAATTGCATTTCTAGTCTTTGGTAGTTTTCCCTTAATGGCACATTTCAATGTATTTCTCAGAATGACCACAAAAAGAAACTTCTATTATTTGAAAACATCTTTATTATCTGTTATCTAGAATACAGAATGTTTTCTAAGAGTAGTAGAAAATGTGGCTGTTGAATACATTAAGAAAAGAGACAGGAAAAATAGAGGTGTTATTCATCAATTTTAAGGAGATAGCATACTATTCTTTTTTCCATTTCTCTGTGAAGCATGGTAATAATCTTAAATAGAGTGAAAAACTGTCCTTCAGTTTTCCTATGGATCCTTTGGAGTAGTTTTTTGGGACATTGTTGGTTGTTTTGGTTTTCAATTAGCTGTCACAACTTCTGCAGAGCAAGTATTGTTTCTTAACTATGAGTGCTCAGGACTGCTGCCCCACAAACTAACAGTAATTCACACATGAAAATGTGCAAAAACTACCCTCAGTGGCAACCACCAGCAGAAAGAGAAGATTTGGACAGAGCACAGCATCTCTTCCAGTGCTGGAAAATAATAAATAACTGTCTCAAAGTTTCTTTGATCTTCATCTTCACCCAGTAGATTTCTGTGACTGTCTTCTGACCACAGGGGTTAGAGGATAACTTATATTGGAAAGGGCCTCAGAAGATCTCCAGTGTAACCTCAGGGTCAGCTGTGGAGTCAGTACAGGTTGCTCACAGATTTATTCTCCTGGGTTCTGAAAACCTGCAAGGATAGCACAACCTGCCCAGGAACCTGTGCTGCTGCTTGAGTGTTCTCATGAAGAAAATGTTTCCTTTCTAACCAGTCCAAACCTCTCCATGCTCAGCTCCAACACCGTTGCCCAGTGTGACACACTTAGGTGTGACAAATAGTTTTGGAGGCAGAGGCTGGGTATTCACTAGCTTACTATGTCTTTTTCCTTTTCCCTTTTTGCCCCTTTCCCCTTCTTGCTTTTTCCTTTCCACCTTTCCCTTTCCTTTCCCTTTCCTACAATGGGAGTAACAAACCCATTGGTCTCAGTAAGAAGTAATTAAAAATCTCCCAGATAAGCAGCAGGAAAAGCACCAGCTTTAGCCTGAGTTTGATTCTCTGTCTATAGCTACACACAAAGTGAATTGGGATTGGTCAGTGAGATAATTCTGCAGCTTTAGGGGAATGAGGATAGGGGAGGATGAGTAAGTGGGATGTGTATAAAGCTCTCTTGCTTTATTTGGAAAACAAAGTCAATGGCGCACTAATTAGTGTCTATGGTTATTGCATATTGCCTTTCAGATATACCATCACTGTACTTTGCATATACTTTCAGTAATTGCAACCTGCAAAGGATGATATTGCTTAAATGTCCCTTCTCTTGCATGACCATCCTGAAGAAAATTAGCAGCCATCAGGCAAAATACTATAAACCAATGATAACCTCATCCTAAAGAAATCTCTGTTAATTTCTACAAGTAACTTGTTAAGCAAGTGATTGGAGTCGCTTTTCTCAAAGATGAGAAATTTTAAAAGTGCTTTAATTTGGCATCAGCACACTGCAGTTGTACAACAGAGGCAGGATTAGAAGGAAACATGAAATTAAGGCAATGACAAAAAAATCTGTTTATTTCAGTTGGGTTTGAAGAAAATTTTGAGAATTAGTATTTTTGTGTTTCAAATCTGTATATTTTTTGATTCTCAGTGCTGGAAAATATTTTTACAGCCAGGAGCTGATTCTCTAATGGTTTAAAGATTACCTAATATAAGGGAAAAGATAGGATTAATATCAACATAACTGATCTCTCAGTCTACAGGCACATACACTTATTTTCATTTGTATATTGCAAATACCTGTTTAATGGAACACTGCAAGGTGATTATTATGAACTCTCCAGTGTTACTGATAGCTATGAAACATGCTTATGAGTATTTAATTTCCTATGCTGTGACTTGTCCTAGAGAAATCAGCAAATCTAATCCAAGCAGGTAGAATTAGGCTTGTGAATGGGCCTTTTCTGAATCAGGGCCTGTAAGGCCTGACAGTGAAGCATGGCTGGCTCCAGATCTTGGAACTTTGGAGTCTCTTTGTGCTGAACCTCCACTTCATTTTATTTTTTTTCTTATTTTGGTTTCTTGAGGCTGGTGAGACACTGGCACAGGTTGTTCAGGAAAATTTTTGGTGTCCCTTGCCTGGAAGTGTTCAAGGCAAGGCTGGATGGGGTCCTGAGCAACATGGTCTCGTGGAAGGTGTCCCTGACCATGGCAGGGGGTTTGGAACCAAATGATCTTTAACATCTCTTCCAATACAAACCACTCTATGATTCTAAAAAGTGTCTTGTTCCCAACAAGTTACTGCATTTTATGGCCTATTTTCTTCTATCGTAAATGTTATAATGACTGTGCCAAGAGTGTGAAGGCATGTGACTTCTATGATACCTATTTCCAGTGCAACAGGAGGAGAGAGAATTCTCTCCAGCTTGGGTAGCACTGGCTTCATATAAGCCAAATATTTGACATCTCAGAAAGTTTATGCCAATTAATTCCTCTTTTCCAACTGACTAATAGTTTAGAATTAGAGACAGTAAACAGGTGGCTGTGTTTATAATGGAGACAAATTCTTTACACATTGGCAGTATTTCTGCATTTAAAGTGTGTACTGTATTTATTGCTGATACTAAAATGTTTCCATAGAAAAATAGTGCCATTTTATGGCTGCCTGTTCATTTAAGGCATGCTCTAATATGGTAGGAATAGAATAGAATAAAACTATAGTAGAATAAAGCAATATCATTGTTCATTGAGCTTTAGACTATTTCTTTTTCTCTTGTTTTTTCCATGTGAAGGATTGAGTCTGCTGTTACAGTGTTTTGGGGGTTTACAGACAGAAGTGCTATACACATGTTCAAAATGTAAATTATAATTTCCTAGGTCCAAATTGTCATTGATACTTTTGTTTCAGATTGCAGGGTGCAAGATAGAATTGTGGGGTTTTTTTTCTTATTTAAGAAATCCCACCTTGTTGCACTTTGCTGGTTTTGACTACATATTTCATAGGCATCCAGCAGGGCAGCTTAAGCACTTCTGATGCCAAAATTCCACCTGTGAAGTGATAATAGAGAGTACAGAAGTGCAAGTTAGAATGCTTTAATCTGTTTTGCCTGTCTGCATGACACTGGGTAAAGACCCTGATAGGGTACAATCAGTTCAGATATTAGTTCTACAGTAAAGATAAAAAGAAAAAGGCCAAATATCTTTGAGAGATAAGAAATACTGAATCAGCCCCATTTCAGATCCTTGTGCTGGGAGAGGAAGATGTGTATGGTGAGGAGACAAAAGGAAACATATGAAAGTGATGATGAAAGCTGGGCAATTATCTGCAATTTTTTTCATAGACAAGATGTTACAAAATTAACCTGGCAAAGAGCTATAGGGCAGAAGAAAAGCTTTTTGCAAGTGAGGCAATGGGAAAAAACAAAGATGGGTAGAACTCAGGGAGAGACTTCTATGGGAGCAATAGTCTCCTATAATCAGCTTTCCTTCACTTCTGAGGAGTGGAGATTGTTCAGCATCCTTGTTCCATGTACCTGAGAACACCTTGTCCATGGCTTTTTAGTACCTTCAAATTCAATATTCATTGTAAATGATAGCTGTCTTTGTGCTTTAGTTGATATGTGCTGCCAAGACATCTTCCAACATGAAGGCATAATCTGGATGCATTGAGTGGTCATTTTTTAAGGAATTTTTCAGCTTGTCTCACTTGAAAGTCTCTTAACAGGAAATTCATCAATTGTTTTTAATTACATTTTTTGCTAGTTTTCAGCTTTTCTTACTTGTCCCTCTAAGATACAATTATTATATTTCTTTCTTTAAACAATTTGAAACATTTAAAAACTCTTGGCCACTTCCCATATGCAAGTTTGGGGCTGTCTTGCTGCACCTCTGCAAAATAATATTTAGTGCTTGGAAGAGAGAATGATATGAACATAGTATCTGTGACATGGAATCTGCAAAACCAGGGTCCACCAAAACAGTAATGTTGTTATTAATGGGCTATATTATGATACAGATGCTCTTAAATCCAGAGCATGAAATAAATAGTACATCCTTCTCTCATTCCAATTCCTTATTACTCTTCGACCACGTAGTGATTCACTGTGTTTCAGCTTGGCACAGAGATGCAGTCCATGTTTGGATTGTTCATTAGCTGAAGGAAACATGAATATTCATTGTTTCCTCGTTTGTTTGACAGAATTTAAATGGAAGCAGCCTCTGTGGCAGCATTTCTGTTTAATACAAATGAAGTCTGAGGCAATATTATCAGTAAAAATGTACTGAGGCTATAGTTTTGTTAGGTCTATTCGGCCTGAAAATTCTGATATTGAAAGTGGACTGATGAAGCATCTCTGCCAGTTATTCAAAATTGACTACAGAAATAGATCAGCTCTTTCTGAAGAACAAGAAGTGAACTGTACTAGAAAGTAATGACATTGTTTATTTTTCTGAGATATTTATGGCAAAGCATCAGAAAAGAGAAAATCAAGTTATATTTGCATTTTTGGTAATGGAAAGCCAACTACTTTGCATAAAAAGTTAAAAAATTCTAAAAAATTAGAAATGTTGCCTTTCATTTTTATAATGAGCAAAATAAAAAAGCAAAGCAGACTTTTACTGATAGCATTTGTTTAATAAATCTCATGAAAAGATAAATGTTTCAGAGGGAGATTAACAGTTCAAATGACATTTGGATAACAATGTGTGAAGCACTTGAAAGAAACTGGAAGTCCTAAGGACAGGCTGTTCCTGAATTGCCACTGAAAACAAACTTTTTGTAGTTGACATTACACTTGTGGTTTCTACTGGGATTTGAGTAAGAGGTGTCAATAATACAATAACGTGTGCTGCTTTTCCTTACAATTCCCATCCACTTATGCAGCTCTAGGGAGTGATAAATTGTTTGCAGGAAGTTAATGTCTGGTGAGATGCCTGATGGGTATATGAGGGACAGAAGAAATTTTTCAGCTGAAAGAAGAGAATCCAAATACTTTTGAGTCCTCTGTCCAAGAAAGAGTACTTTTGCTTCCATCTGCTCTTGTTGACTTGACTAAGAATCTGACATGACTGAGGCAGGGCACAGGGCCAAGTTCCCATACCAGTAAGGAGGGATGTAACCTAAGGTGTAGCCTCTGAACTGGTGATGATGATATGAATTTCAACTAATTTTGAAGAAGTAAGAATTTTTTAAGCAGAGGTAAGAATTTTTCCTAAATTGATCTGTTCTGACATGTACAGGCATAATTAAAAAAAAAAAAAATGCATCCTTGAAGATCTTGAATGAAAGGAGTGTGGCGAATATTTAAATTTCAGTAGGTCCGAACCTGGAATAATTTGCACTGTAAGAATGAACAACCTGTCAACTGCATGCCCTGATTCTTCCAGGACTTTCAGTTTTTGCTTCTTCCTGGTGTATTCTTCCTGGTTAATATGGCTTTGCTGAGAAAGAAAATCAATTTATGAATTATTTTGCTGTTTTCCTTGGAGGCTTTATGCAGTATTGTATACAGCACACAGTACAGTCTATAAAAAAAGAATCAAGTAGTTCTTGTTTTCTAGGCACGGTTGCATCTCCCAAATAAATGAATAATATGGCAGAGCAGAGTCTTACTAATCTGTACTCAGGAGAGAAACAGCAGGTTCAATTAGTGTGATTTCAAGACTGCCCACCTTGGATAGGTTTTGGTGTGTGGGAGCAGGGAATTTTTCAACTCAGAAGCTTTTTCTGTTGCAAAATGACCTTGTCTCAGTGCTGCCAGCCTTCGCCTGGATTTCTGTCCTGGAAGCCTGTTAGTGCTTTCACACTAATTATGAAACTGGCAGGGTCTCCTGCCTGCTGCTCCAGCACAGGCAGATTTGCCATGTAGATGGTTATCATCACTGACCCCACAAAGAAAAAACATCTTCCTTCCCAAAGCAATACAGGTGCCTAGATGAAGATGAGAAAGGGTTGTGAAATATTGTGTTACCATTTGAGGAAGGTTGCAGCCTCCCTGGAAAACTGTTAACACAGCTGGGAAGCCAACGTGTCCAATTGCCTGTGCTTGGAGCAGGTTTGCAGAAGCTCAGTTTGTCAGGTCAATTTTAATGCATTTTCTAAACTGTCTTTAGAAAGGTGATAGAGACTGGAAAATGATAGGTGTCAGTAAAAGATTACTCAGATTGTTATAAAAGGAATGATAGTATGATTCTTATCTAATAATTGCTGAACTCTTTACTATTGTTTTCACCCGTATAATAAACTTCGTGTTCTTATAAAGAGGAAACACGAACCTTCCATTTGACTGCATAGCTATACTAGCTGCATACCTTTGATTTGGGGTTTGTTAGTGATTATGAAATGTAACAAAGACAATAAAGAGAAAATAGCTTTCTCAGTTATAAAAAGACTTTTTCTTACCGTGTACTTATGTACTGTTATAGATGCAGCTATGATAATTTGTGCAAAGTTGTCACAGTTTCCAAGAAACAAAGCAAAATGAATAGTATGCTTAGATACTGCAATGCTGAGAATCAACAAAACCTTCCTTGTGAAGGCTGTCCCTAGGACAGGATTTCATTTTTACTAGCAGTAGCATTTGGAGAGCTTTGCCCATTGAGTAGGATTTGCAATTTAGTTAAACTGAGGCTAGGTAGGTGTTATCCTGTGGTCTCTTGCTATGAGCTGTTTTTCCATGCTGTCTTACTCTGTGTGGGTTGAATTTCTAACAGTTGGGTTATAAACTTCCTGGGACAAGCACCATAATTTCTGTGTGCCTGTGACATATCTTACAGGGGTCGTGGTGCAGTGTTATAGTCTTTTGGTTATAACCTATAATTTGAGTAGTGTTACCACTGTTGAGTTATGACAGTTCTAAAGCAACAGTTTTTTGTGCAATATGCTTCCCTCCTACCTGTAGTAAAAACTAGGCTAAAATTACTTTTAATTAACTTAACAGATATTTTCTAGTTAGGCTGCTAGTCAGTAATAGTCTTACAGTATTATACTGTAAGACTATTACTGACTACAGAAGACTATATAAGTTCTTCTTAAGTCACATACATCGCACACCAGAAAATTTCAAATGATTTAATGGGAGCTGCACCCAATAAGATTGCTGTAGTCAGCAAGCTTAGGAAAAAAAATGGTGAACTTCTCAGGAGGAGTGGACAGAGATCTTATGCTTTATCCCAGAGGACATCAACAGGCCCCTTTTGGTTTTATGAGAAATATTCATTAGGATACAATAACAGAAGTAAGATCTAGATGATATTGCTCTTTCAATAGTGTTTTTTAAATTCTTTATCAACAAAAAAAGGAATTGTCTTTTTTGTTTGTTTGTTTTATTAGCAAAATGTCTTGAAAGAGACACACCTGTGAAAGGGCACAGAAGCGTGGGGAGACTGAATCACATCCTCTGTTTTTGGGGCTGTTTCGTGAGGAAGATGTAGGAGTTTTTAATGTAACGCTGTTAGATTAAGTGTTCCTAACCTAATGTTATTAGTCCAGCCAAGATCCTGACCTGTACTGGAACTCTTGCATTTTTGTTAGAAATTGTCATGTCCGAGAATACTGCTTTAGTGCAGTAAAACTGTCTAAGATGGAAGGCGAGATTTTTAGGAGTTTCATCTCTTTCATTCTTACCATATGTTTATGTTTTTCTCCATTTTTCAGTTACAAATACATCTGTGTAACCAGCCATGCATACTTCCAATTTCTTAATGTGTACAAAAAATAGAATTGTTCCCAGTCCTAATGCTTTTGGAGAGATAGACATCAATACAGCTCAGGCATACATTAAACTTGCAGCTGCAAAATAAAGAAAATCTGTGCTGTCCCTGTATTTTGTGGGCACAGCTAAAAGCTGAGTAGAAACCTTATTTAAATTGAGTTATAATATTTTATTGCTCTAGGAATTTCTTCTTTTTAATGCAGTGTTGCATGTCATTGCTTAAAAGAAAGGCTTTTACACTCAAATTTGTGGTTCATGTGCATCAGTCTGTCTTAATAGTTTGAAAAGCAATCTTTTAAAATAACTGTGTAATTAGACTTTTAAAACTGCAAGTACTAGTGATTATCAGCAAATAACATTGATTTCAATTGGCCATCAGTTCAAATAATTTTTTTCAATGGAAACAAAATGTTTAAGATCTCTATTTTTTCTCCTTTGAAGCTATTTTCCTATTTGTTAGAACTATCCCAGATGAAAAACAAACTAGCCTGACCACAAAAATTAGATTAGCAGGAAGTTGTCCAGTCAGTCTGGGGTATCCCTTCTCATGCTACATTGGTCCAGTTAGCTGGATACTTCTTAAACTTCTCTTTTGTTTTAACTTTTTGCAAGAAATTGTGTTTTGAAGAATTTGTCTGCCCTGGATATTCAGTAGAAGGCATTGGAATCCCACTGTGAATACCTTCGAAGATGAGTAGGGCATCAGATGCGGGAATGAGTGCCCCAAGCCCTGTCCTGCAGAACCAGCTGAAGCAGGCAGCCTGAGTTTGGTTCACCATTGAGCTCAGCAGGTGTTTGTGCATTATCAAGAGGTCGTTGAAAGGAGTAGGATATTTACAGCTGTGTGGGGGACTGGATTGACTCTCTAATGGAAACAAAGCTTGCAGGAGTGTGTAAACTACTGGTTTACCTTGGCCAGAAGGCAGATATTTTGCCCATCTGTCAAGTAACATGACTGTATTTGAAAAAAGATGATCCCATACAGGAAATTCAGAGGCACAGCTGTGCTTGGGGTGGTAGTAAGAGCTGAGTGATAACACTGTTTTCTAACCTGGGTGGTGCTTGTTCAGCATAGCAGTCTGACAAGGAAAGGCTGAGTATTTCAGCAGACAAGTTGCTCTGCTCTGATTACTTTATATTCTCTCTTGAGAGTTTAAACTTGCAGTGACTTTGTACTTGAATTCATTTCTCCCTTTGGCATTTCATGTTTTCTGCCACCACAGCTGTGAGCGCCTAGAGATTTCTTGGCCCCTTTTATCAGAGCTCTGCACTCAGGCTGACACTTGGCTGTTCTACATGCTATTCTGAAGGCTGTGGCATAATGGATAGGAAAGCTAGCAAGTGCTAAAAGTTTTGGAGTAGCAGTCTAAATAAATTATTCTGGATAGATGCATCTAAAATTGTTATTTTGAAACTGAAGTGTTTTTTTTTCAAGTTATCAACTTTTTATAGACTGTAGATAGCTTAAGTATCCAAGTAAAATTTTGTGTTGAATAGAAAAAAACAAAACTTAAAAATGAATGTTTTAGGATGAGCATAGTAGATAATGCAAGTCATCCCACACTCATGAATTCATTCAGTTTTCATGAGTGGCAGTTTTAGAGTGAAAAATAGTTATTCATGAAAGCTGTCAGACTAGCTGTAGAACCAAGCTGGTTTACAATAATTTAGGCTGAACTCCCAAGCTGAAATCCCTTTGCTTATGGTAAGAGTGGGGATCCCCTCTCTGCCTACCAAGAACACCAAATATTTTGATTTCATTGCAAATAAAGTGAAGAAGAAGGTTTTCATAATTTACCGTCACCTGGATTCTACCAAGATTTGTGTAGCCATAGCATTGGAAGTAGCCAGATGAAGCTGTTTGGGAGTTTGTGTTTTTCCTTATTAGCTGGTAAACCCCAAATTGTCTTGGACAAGTAAGTACTCCTTGTCTTCTGATGTTAGCTCTCACTTGTTACCCACTTTACAATTTCCCTGTTGTTTGCAGCCTTTATTTTCTTCTGTTTCTTCTGTCATCTTTTTCTTTTTCCAAAGGTTTTCTTTTTGTTTGATTGGTTTTTTTGTTTATATTTTGTTTGTTGGTTTGTGGGGTTCTTTTGGTTTTTTGGTGATTTTTTTTTTTGGGGGGGGAGGGTCTTTTTGTGTTTTTTGGGGTTTTTTTTGTAACATTCTCTTCCAATTTTCCTTGTAGCATCTAGTGCCTGTCATAAAGGTGAACACAACTGCTCAGGCTCTTAATGATGTCATGGCATCGAGCTGTAACTGTTTAAAATAAAAAGATTTATGTGTTATTAATCCTCCTATAGTGTGGAGCTGGGAATGGAATAGGTTAAATAGGAGCATTTTCCATTGAAGATCTATTCCCAGAAATGTTGTCTTGCAATAATCAGACATGTCCTGTCACTATTCACAACTTCCTTCCAGTGTAAGGACTTGGTATTCACATAAAAAAAAGCAGGATGGGCCTTTTGCAAGGTTTAGCTACATTGTAAGTAGAAATATGCAAGATTTCCATTACCTTTTTTTTTTTTTTTAAATAATTAATGGGCATATGATGCAAAAATGCCCTTAGGATGAGTTATTCACTCTAAGAGAGGTGGTTGATATTGATTTTAAGACTAAGTTGCTTTTCTACACCACACCTGGAAAAACGTTACTGTCTATTTTCTGCAACTCTGCATCAAAGGATTTAGTTAACAGTAGCTTGTAAAGATCTGCTTCTGCAATGGTGTATGAAACTATGATTCAAACTTTTATATCTCTAGATTAATTTCTTATTGTCTTCCATGGAGGAGGAAAAATCCCTTCTTTTTATAGCTCATTCATTTTTACATTTCCTTCTGTGTCATACTCCTTTCTATTAACACAAAGACTCCTTTTATTTTATATGCCTGTAAAAAGCAGCAGGCTTCTCTCTTAATCAGTGTTGTCTAGGTTCATTGCTGGAGGGCCTAGGTCATTAGTAATAAAGGTCATTACTTGATGTTTCCAACACACAGACTTTCAGATGATCTCTCCCTTCCTCATTTAATCTCCTAGTGACTAGAAAACAGGCCTGGCCTCATGTTATTAAAGTTATTTTATTTTGTTGAATAATAAAATGGAGAACTCCTGGAAACAAAAGCTTTAAATTGTGCTGGTGTGTGCACAAGAGATGCAAAATACGGCAGAGCACACCAGACCTGAAAGCTGAGGCATGGGGAAAGAGAAGGAAGCTATCAGATTCACTGCAGGTTTCTCCAAGGGGCTGAATCGAATGTTGAAGGAAAATCCTATGGAGCCCTAAGGCTGCCGTGTCATGCCTGCCCTCATTACCTTACATCTTATCCTCCTCTGATTCCTAGAATCCTAATTGAAAAGACACTTTGTAGTAAAAAGCTGTGTTTGAGTCACTTTGAAAGTCAAGCTCCTCTGGTATTTTTCCCAGCAAATGTTTTTCTCGGATCTTTGAGCTTATTAAACAAAATGATCTTCTGAAGCTTCTTGAAGTGCAGGCATAACTCTGCTGCCCCTGAATAAGGGCAAACATAGCAAATTCTAAATACAGTGTTTTGTCCTGAGTTTTAATCAGCTTGGTTTCTGAAAGTTAACCCATCTCTCATATTTTCCTTTCCCTTCTTATTTCATCATCTGTTTCCATCCCCTTTCTCTCCCCAGTTAAGCAAATGATATGTATTAGTGGAGTATTTGGTTTGAGTTTTAGTTACTTATTTGTTTTCGCTTGTTTGGATATTTTCATTTGAGGCTTTTTTACACTAAGAAGAATGTATTAAAAAAACCCACAAACAACTGCTATTTAGGTGTTTTGTTTGTAAAGAAACAGCAATTTTGGAAAACACAGTTCTTTCATTAAAAAGCTTTCAGATGCCCTCTCTGGAGGGATAAAGGTATTTGTAGTAGATCAGGATGAAACCCTTTTCTTCACGTTTTCATTCGGTAGGAGCAAGATGACAGAAGAGAATGCAAACCTAATTATTTTTTAATTTTTTCTCCCCATGCTTCTTCTGTTTGTGTGCCTGTAGGTCACTGGTGAATTGTACATTCTCTACTGCAGTGTGTACCATCAGATGTTATCCTGAGAGTTATTAGAATACTTCTGAGGAGGAATTTTGGGAGGTGGCAATTTAAATATGCTTAACTTGAGCTAAGGGTCAGATTTAAAGGCCGAAAGGTGACTTAAGGCAAGCACTAATCACTCCTTAATTCTGCATAAAATTTTGGGAAAATTTTAAATTTCTTTGGCCATGTGTGTCACTGCTGTGAATTCTCCAGCTTTTAAAATGGCCCTTCCCAAGAGGAAGACAGCTACAGAGGAGTCTTGCATAAGCTGATTTTACTCCCTTTGACTTCAACCATACTTTCCTCAATGCTAGACTGTGCCACTTGGCACCCGTGGTACGTTGCTCCTGAGCCAACAGGACAGACCCCATTCTTCAATTCCCTACCCACTCTTATAATCCAGTTTTTAAAAAACATTGTATCTGAACAATGCTTGATGGAAAATAACAAAAGGAATTATCAGATAGGCTTGTGAAAGCCAGATAAATATCTAACTGTTATGACTTCCAAGAAAATAGATGTTTTGTCAGTTTAAAGCCCCCTTGCTGCTCCCATGGCTGCCTTTTAAAGTATTGCTTCTTAAATTGAATTTCTGGACACACAGTCAGTTTCTAAAGATGAGCGATAAATCATAAACAGTCACATTTTGAAGAAAACTTTCTTTATTAAGAAACATAGCAGTATTCACAATTGCATTGTTATTTCTTAGTATGTTTAGAGTCTGGCCTCTTAGAGTTAGAAGTGAAGTTTTCCTTATCAGTGTATACTTAGGGACCTTGAAAAGGCTTATAAAATAGAAAGCCTTGCAGAGCTGTGCTGAGGTATTTTGGTGTCCTCATTGTGCAGACGGGTCATCTGTGGCAGAGAGATAATAAATGACCTTCTCTGTTTCATATAAAAATTCAGCTTGCCAATTTACAGTCTTTGCTCATTCCAGATTTCACTATTTATTTCAATTTTTAACAGTCCAGTTTTGTGGATCAGAGATGTTAAGTGCTCGGTAGAATGTGAATCTTGGAAATCTCCATGGCAGTCCAACAAAAACCCCAATACAATTTTTAAATGGTTTGATCCAGACATGTGCAACTATTCAGCACTGATTTGAAGTTAGAGGAATAAAGAAAAGTAAATTAAGTTCTTCTTTTGTGTATTTTTTTTTTTTTTAAATGCCTGAACTTGATATGGGAGATTAACCATTCTCACTGGGAATTGCAGAGAATATGAATTTTAACAAGTAGATTTCTGAAGGCACTTCAAAACAAAGCATGAAGTCAGTTTCTTTGTCCCAAAACGCAGAGGTCCTCATTCATTGCAATGTTACTCTGTTCTGTGGCATGTAATTTCTTTGAATGGAAACACTGAAGAACAGCCCTGAGGTATTCTTTAAGTATTCTTTAAAATCATTGGTAGAATTAGTTTAATTTGAATGATTTTTTATTGTCTTAAGTTACTACTTCTTTTTCTGTGCAATTAGGTTTTGTCTTGTTTTATGAAATGTTTTATTTACTTTATATACTTGGGTTCATTAATGAGTAATAAATTTGAAATAAAGTGCAGAATTATGTGGATATTAAAAACAGAATGCTTTTTTATTGTCAGCATGCATCCAACTGCCACCAGGCCAGGAAAAATAATACAGTATCAATACTAAAAACATATTTCATAAACAAAAACCCAAGAGTTCTTTATAGTGGAGAAATCCTGATTTTATTTTAAAATTATTAATTGATGCACATTTCCTCCAGAAATAAGGGAATAATAAAAAATGCTATGTATATTAAAAGCAGAAATATTTCTAATTATACATGACTTGAAAGAGTCAGCAAATGCATATTTTAACTAATATTATTAGAACGTTATTAGTCCTGATTAAAACCAAGCTGACTTTAACAATCCCATGAAAATCTAGATCTGTTGGAAGAAAAATAAATCACTTAGGCAGAGTGTGAGCTACTGCCCTTAGGTGAATCTGTAAGTGTTCAGAGAGAAGTTCACAAGAGGAAGCTGAAGAGGATAGAATGATGTGGATTAAGGAAGAAAAGTTCTCTTTGACAGAAGCAGCCTCTGTGCACAGGGGCCAATGAGAAACTCACCACCCTGGGTGCTGGATACAGCAAAGCTGCAGTAAACCCTGTGATGGGGAAAAATCCCACACCAGAGAGGTGATCTAAGTTGAATGTCTTTTTCTCTTTTTGAAACTGCATGATGCTCACAGAAGGGTAATTAAGTCAAAAGCAACAGGGAGCTTGCAGTAAGTAATACGTGGAAAAATGAATATTTAGAATAGCACAGGATGTGTTTGCTGTGGGTGTAAAAATGGCTGCTCGGGCAAAGCTTTTAACAAGCACTTGTGCCTATTAAATCATATAATGATTTACCTCCAGTGGGTTAGGTCAAATGGTATCCTCCCAGAAAAACTTAAAAGCTAGATGATACATGTCAGGCTGTAGCACCACTGAGAATGGGATGAGGGTGTTGTTTTTCAGAAAGCTGCTGGATTTTTTGCTTTTGAAATATGCAGGCTGGTGTTGCAATACCTCATTAAAGCTGGCTGCTGCAGGAGAGATCCCTGCATTTACTCAGAGGCTCATGGGGTTTCTTCTGATATGGCTTCTGATTTTAGTGGCTGAAAAAGACAACAAATATAACAAATGTGCCCAAATCACACTAACATTGTCTAATTCAGGGAGGTGAAAGATACCATAAATGTACTACAGTTGCAGTCATCTTCATGAGGCTGGTTGCATACAATCAAAGTATTTTGCATTGTAGGAAAAACAGAGATTCTTGACCTAGGAGATATTTAAGGATTTAACCCTGCACCATTTTCCTGACTGATAACTGCTTGTTGGATGCCTATCAGATCAGAAAAATATGCTAATGTACACTGTTGTGGACCATTATCATCATATCTGTAGTATTATTATCATGCAGCGTAGCAGACACTGTGATGCAGACTGTCAGATCACTTGGCACATCTAATTCCCACTGAAATAATAATAACAAAAAAAAGACCTTTCATCCAAGCTCCTCTGCAGGAAGGATTCTTTTTGAAAACAGTTGGTACTAAACAAGGGTCTTGTAGTATATAACACTTCATGATTGATCATGGCCTTAAACCAGATTTTTACGGGAGCTTGAATTTATCCAACCTTAGAAACCACCAGGATTGCTGTCAGCTGCTGAGCAGGGTTAGAATGAACATCAGGATTTAGAACTGAAATAATCATCTAATCCAACTGGATTTTTGTGTAGGCTTTAGGACCTGATCCAGATCTGCCTGTACACATTGCTAGAATTTGATTCACATCTGTTACCAGGGGAGGAACAAATGCAAATTTTGAAATGTTTTTCTCCTTCTTTCTCTATTATCTCCTTGCACTTAAACATTTGCCCTTATTAGGTTATTGATCTACCGTATGGCTGCTGGGCCATTAACAAGCCCTGGCTCTCAGAGCTAATGAGCAGGGAGGGCTTAGAAGGAGAAGTGAAGTAATGAAGATCACATTAATGAAATCCATCTCCAGACCTGTTACAGACTTCAACCAGAATGTGAGTAATGTAAAGTTCAGGACTCTGGAGTGTGAGAATCTGCAAAAAATGCATTATTTCTCTTTTGTTTGGGATGTGCCATTATATTCTTAATTGCTCTGTCTGAATACACAGTTAAGGAAGCACTTTTTTTGTTTTGTTTGCATTAGGGAATAAGCTATATAATTACTCACAAGCTCTTACTGTGACTGAGGTGCTTTGCTTTTTTCCTTCTAAATCATGTGGGCCTTTGGTAGGTAGACTTTCAGCAAATATTGGAAAATGCTAGATTTCATTCAATCTCTGGTATGTAGGTGGTGATTTTTTTGGTTTTCAAATTCCTCCAAATTGAAACAGGAAATATGTAATAAACCTAAGATGCAGCTTAGATTCCACAGGGATTAAAAATCAGGGATTTCAAGTATTAAAGGTGTATAAAATTATTTTTGAAATCATTAATGTCTTCAAATTATACCAGCTGAACTTGTGACTATGATATCTTGCAGAATACATCATCTATTGAAATGTCTTGATAAATTAATAGTGTCTGTCAACTGAGGATGGATGGCATAATTAAAACCAACACTTAATTCGGAAAACTCTGAACATCTACACACAAAACAAACATAACCCTAGGTCATCAACCTTTTGTTCCCTTGCCCATGGACTATTCCTGTTATTGCTAAAGCCAGATGAAAACTATGATATCTTGCAGAAGTAACTAAAAAAACAGAACTTTTTTTTAAAAAACCAGAACTTTTAAATTCCACTTTTAAACCCCTTTGAATCTCTTGAAGGGGAACAGAGAGGAAGCGAGATTGATCTCATGGATTCAAGTGTCCCTCACAGCAGGTGGCAGCTGAGCAGGGTTTGGTGGATCACATTTCTGCACATGAGTGCTTCCAGGAATATTTGGGCTGAATGGATCAAACTGGCAGTGCTGTACCTGTTAATATTGCATGTCAGTACTCCAGTAAATAATTGCATGTAGATGTAAATTGAGAATCCATTGATTAAAAAGCAGGAACTTAATCCAGGTGAATTATCCTAAGCAGGCCTTTTGGAAATATTTGATTTGATATAGAATTCTATAATGTATTGAAGCTTTGTTTTTTCTATGTGAGTATATGAAGCCATGATGAACTTGGTGGTCAAGACATTAGTATTCTAACAGCTTTCTCGTAGGGCTATCTGGCCAGCTAGGACTGAAAATAACAGAGATGATCTAAATTTAATTAGAGTTATAGAAACTTGATGCTCCAGTAAAATGTCATTCTCTCTCACACAGACTGCCTCGCAATTTAAAATAAAGAAACCATTTGCTGTCAGGAGGCGGAAGCCAGGTCTGTGTTAAAGATATAATTTGGAAAATAGAAAGACATGTATTTTGAAGCAGCAGATGCATTCATTCCCAGTAGGCTTTGTAGCTGATTTTCATCTCTCCTGTGGTTTTTTCTGCCTACAGAATTTGGGACTAGGTATAGTGAAAGGCATTTTCCTGGTAGATTCCAGACTATGCTGTGGTTGCTTGCTATCTCAGTAGCCACCAACCCAACTTTTGACTCTGTGTATGATGTATGAAGTTTCTCTTGGTCCATTTACTATTTCCAAGCTATCTATCTTGCACTTTCCAAGGTTTATTTTCATTACGTTTCCCTAACATGGCACTAATACAGGGTTAAACAAAAGAATTTTCCTGAAATATTTTGAGGCAGGTGCAGAAAGGCAGCTCACACTGTTTTAAGTTTTAAGAATTATATTTGAAATCCATGAAAAGTATAATTTGAAACAAGATTTTATCCACTTCAAATTTCTGGAGGAACAATAAATATTACTTGTATCCAGACCACAGTAAGAATCTGGTATTAGTGTTTAGCTCAGGTTCTAGTAGGGGAATAGTTTAGCATAAGCCATACTGCAACAAATAGTATTTATTTAATAGAACATTTAGATTTTCACATCAGTTAGAAATGTGTTTGTCTGGTTTGTATTTTTAGCAGAGGGAAGAAACAAGCACTTTGTTTGTTTATTCAATCAAGTAGTTTAAGTGATTTCAGGAGAGTTTTGAATGGCGGCCAGCACTTTGCAAATTATTATTATTATTATTATTATTGTTATTATTATTATTTTAAAATTACTTACTTCAAATGAATGCTATCATGCTAGTATTATACAAAATGTACAATAGATGTTTTATTTCAGATAATAGTGCACTACTTGAGAATATAATCTCTTGAGAGACACATTTGCTTTGAGACTAAAGCTGCATATAACTACAACATTTATTTTATACCATAAGTATTTGTGCATCTGTGTGGTGTGCAGAATGGCTTTCCATATTAAAATGACAGATTTGACCCTCTGTGTTTATGCCATAAAAAAGGGAAGTCTGATATGAAAAGCAGAATGTTTGTCTAGTCAAACCTAGGACAGCTTCTCTGTAGCTTAATTATGGTCAGAGTATTGCTGAATATCCTATAACAAGGATTTTTTTTTTTTTTTTTTTACAGACTGGTGGCATAAAAGGAAAAGACAGAGTAACTGGAAGCCACTCTAAGATGCTGAGAGATTTTTTCTTTTTTTTTAATGCATTCTACTTGGCTCTGGGTACCTGTAGAAATGGACAGCAGCTCCCAGAGTTCATATGTCAGTCCTGTCAAGCCACATTGTCATGAGGAGTGTAAATGCCATGAAGGAGAGAGCTGGAAATGGTAGAAAGAGGCTTGAAAGGAATAGAGGGAAAGAAAGGGAAGAAAATTTGAAAAAAATAAGAACATGTAATAATTGAAAAGAAGCATTATATGGAGTGTCTACTGATTTTACATAATGTCTAGTGGGGACTTCCCGTGGGAAATGTATAACAAAACCCTGGTATTGAGTGAATCCAGTGATGGGCAAAGTAAATTAGTAGCTACATAAAGCTCCTCTCTTAAACGTTGTAGTTACTTGCATTAGTCAAATATCTGGATGAACTGGGAAGAAATAGAGATGATATGTGAGTATAAAAGTAAAAAAGGAATATTCAATGCCAGAATGAAGTGTACTTTTTGTTAAATGTCTGTAAAGGATATGATATACAGGACAGTTGGCAGCTGAATAATGTAACAGAGCAGGAAGTACTGAAATAGCACACATTTCAGAGTCATAAACATGACTGATATATGCTTAAAGTACCTTTTATAACACTTGTCTGCCTTTTTTTTTTTTTTTCTTAACAAAACATTATTCCTTTTGAAGAGGTGAAAATGTTCATGATAAAGTTCCATTTCTCTCAAGAATATAACTTTACAAGCACACAGAATGTCTCTGTTTTCTGAGAGTTTTTTCCCTTTCCTATTATGAGAATCAAGATGCCTGGGAGTAGGAAAAACCTTTAAAAATAAAAAAGCAATGGATTTTTTTTGTTTAATCAAAATCCACCTGGGAAGAATATATATGAAATTAAGTTTTCATTTAGTTAAAAGTTTGGGTTTGATTTCAAATTTGAACTAGTTTGTTTCAGTCCTCTTATAAGCAATTTTTCTTGGCTTCTTTGTCTAGGAAAAGAAAAGGTAATGACAAATTTCTCTCTCAGTGATATAGTATGCCTGTTGCAAAACACGTATTTGTGTTCTTGGAGGAAAAAAAACAGAAGTAAAGAACAGTTATATCTTTAATTACCAATGTAGGCCAGATTAACTTTTCAGTACTGTGAAAAACGAGGTTCACTTTCTATGTAAATTTTAAGAAATAGATTTAATTTAAAAAAAAAGACAATAAGGAGATAAAAAAGCAAAGTATGGCTGGCCGGGTGACTTGGCATTTAGCCAAGTCCACACCTTGCTATATCAGAGTAATTCTTTAAATACCCTTTCTATTGCATCAGTCTGTTGAATATTTATATTTTTCCATAAACTAGTTTCCATATTCCAGGAACTGTTCTGCATGGTCCTTCCCTGGGCCCGCTGTTTTAGAGCCTGGGTGTTTCTTGGCTGTGTCTTCATTATCACTTTCAGTTTGGGCCTTGGTCCATGCTTTCTTCAGATGGTGGATGCTGATAGTTGGTATCTCAATAGCAGGGTCTTTACATGTTCACTGGATGTTATCCCAGCCAAAGAGACAGTTTAAGCATATTATATCAACTATTACCACTATGCCTAACTTTCTTTATTAATAGCAGAAGTAAAAACTTATATCCTTACCACAATGTAACTAATCATATAGAACACATCTTGAAAAAAGGCAACTTTATAATATGTATTTATGACAAGTACCAAAAAGAATCCCTGAAGTTAGGCCAAGAGAGACACAGTTTATATGTGTAGATATGTATATAGATTTGCATTCATGAAGTCGTAGATTTTTAGATGTTAAATATTAGGCTGTGCTTCTTCGTTCAGTTACATTTTCCAGCTGCTTAGAGGAATCATCACTTATTTATGCAGTGGTAGTTTGTAGGAGCATGAGTCATGGACCATGGTCAGACTGTGCTGGATGAGTTATGGGTAGAAAAAAAAGATGACTCCAGCATTGTTCTCAGATTTTAAAATTATTCATGCACATTGGCAGGTTTTTCTTAGAGAGCCGGAAATGTAATGTGATAATTTCTGGGGTCAGTTTGCAGGAAATGAACCCATACAGGGAGGTTGCTGTGTCTTTGTAGCCTTTGACTGAAAAGGACTGAACTCAGCAGGTATAAGCATTGGCAAGGGTGTAGCTTTTCAGCTGGACCTAAAAATATAGAGTCTGACTGATACTGAGATTAATGTTAATCTTCTTATGAATGAATATTTGGAGATGCGTACAGCATTAGAAAGAGAGAATTGCTTCATAGAACAACAACAAAGAAAAACCAAAACCCTGAAGACTTTCTCAGTGGAGACAGGCTAGTTCTTGGAATTTAAATAAGGATGCAAACTTATTTTTAAACATTCTGAGTTGTGTGACTACAGTAAGAGCCTGAAATGCCAAGTGCATAGAGCTGCTATCATGACAGGAGGGGCTGAATTGACCACAGTCTCTAAATAACAAATGTATGCTCTAATTTTTCATGCCTTCAGTGCTCTGCTTGCACTCAGCATCACAAATAGTTTCTTCTAATGTAAACACTGGTTCCAGAGTTAAAAAGCAAGGAGGTCAATGGTCAATACTTTTCTAAATGAGAAAATAAAGAAGGTCAGTAGCAGCAGTCGCTGAAAAAATAGCAGGAAAGCTTTGGCAGTGCTTGCTGATCTGTAAACTGTTTAGAGAGGTTGGTAAAAATGGAATAAGAAGATGTGAAAAGGGTTTAAGTATTTATAACAGCTTTTCCAAAGGTATGTTCTCAGTTGCACAATGATGGCCTCTGTTTCTAGATTATAAGTGTGTGGTCAATGAGGGTGAGCAGCAGCACAGAGGCAGCTAGCTGGCCAGTATAGGGTTTCCCGTCATTGAGGCATTCACCCAGAATAATGTATGGGAGAATAAGCTTCTCCATCCAACTTGCCAACTCAGAACAATGTGGCAGCTCAGAGGGAATAGCAGTTGTTCCTGTTGTGACTGTGGTGGCACCCAAAGCTGTTGGCTTGTTACTGCTACCTGCGATCCCGTTCTTTAATGTGAGGCTGACAGTTTCCCTCAAAAATGTTTTACTAGTAGAACTGAAAAATTGTTGTCTATAAATGATGATATGCCAAGAGACATCTGTAAAAATGGGGTTTCCATTGTTGACCTGGGCTTTTCAGGGTGCCTGATCCACTCAAACCTGGCTACCTTCTTTATGAAGAGCTGGCTTGAAAGGGGCTCTCCACCAAAAATTGTTAGACATTGGTGTGCTCAATTTGCAGAACTGTTCCTATTTCTTCTGTGACTTGTCTTCTCTGTACCCATAAGTTTACAGCAGACCTATCACCCCAAATTCAACATATGTTTCCTCTAATTGCCAGAAGACAAATCCCCCTCCCCCACTATTTCTTGAATGGCTAAAGAAAGAGAAGGGTCTTGGTGTTTGGTAATGAAGCACATGGTAGATGCTTCTCTTTATTGCTTGCAGAAGAAGTTCAAGGACTGAGGGTTGCAAAGACTGATAGATATGGTATAAACACAGATGACAAGCAAGAAGAAAGCATCAGTTACAAAGGGCTGTGCTTTTTTTCATAACGTTTGTCACTAAATGCAAGAAACTTCATATTATTTCTTAGCTTCCCTCCTCCCCTTTTTTATTCTCCTTCTGAGGAAAAAAAAACCCTGTGATCTGATTAGTTTCAGAAGCTGTTGCTTTGAAAAAGATGCTAAGTCCCATGGGCTGCATTCTCAGCTAGGGAGTTGTGTGTGCTAGGTGAAAGCCTGACACTAAAATCAAGGATTATTTCATTTTCTTAAGTTTTAAAAATATTTTTCCAGTGAAGTTGACAGACTCAAAATGAAATAAATTAGTTACCTCTGGCAGTCTTGCAGTTCACCTTGGATGCATATGTGCACTCAGTAGTGTTTACCATCCTGTCTCCTTCCCTTCCTCCCTCCCTCCAGAGTTCCTCTCCAACATTCCTTTGTTGTTGACTTCAGGCCTTGCAGTTCACCAGGTTTGTTCCCTTTCAAGGACACTCTCACACAATAAAGATATTGGGCAATGTTTCTATAGGGTAAATATTTTTGTCTGGCTTCTTAGAAAGAGGAAAGCTCAAAAGAAATGCATAAAAGTAATTGCCAAATTCAGAGAAAGCTGATCTGACTAATTTACAGGGACTGAAATGTTTAGAAGTTGGAGGGGAAACAGTGAAACATAGCGGATACTCTGCCAGCACCACATTACTTTGCCAACTCTAGTACCCAGGTGCAGATGCCTGTTTCCAAGCTCCTGACCATTAGGGGCTGAATCACCAGTGGAGAGAGCGACAGTCTGCAGTCAGTGGAGCTACAGCTGCAACACTGACTAAACTAATCTTGCCAGCCAATGCAGGAAACTGCTTGGTTTTCATAAAAGTAAACCTTTTCCAGGTATCTCCTTAAAAACTGGCTTGGAGAAGCTAAATCAGTACCTACAGTGAAAAAACAGTACGTAGAATACTAATATTATAAAATAATAATAAAAAGGAGATGTTCTTCTCCAGTATGTTCTAGTTCTGCAAAAGCTAAGACATTCTTCTTCACTATTTTGCTCAAGTACAGAGGCTGTGTAGGAAGCTTACTAAAGACTGCGTGTGAGGAGAAAAGACCACAAAGAGACAGGCTTTTGTTTTAATTGATTTTCATTCCTCAAGGGTTTTTTATTTGTTTGTTTGTTTATTTATTTTACGCAACACTCCCAGTTGAGGATCCTTGAGGAGAAAGGGCTTACCAACTCTGCTTACATCTTCTGGCTTGCCTAAACTGCTTGGCTTTCAAATTTTTTTATAGAAAATGGACTTGTTAAGAAAACATAGCTCAAATTGCCTTAAGCAATTAAGTTTCTTATCATTGACATAATTGACTTTTTGTTTAATGGTGATGATCCTGATGGAGGAAGATGTGGATGGCACTGGAGCCTGTGGCAGAAGGGAAGAGTGCAGGTGATTACTCCCTAGTTCACTTGATTTTTACATGATGATTTACAAGGTATGTAAATGAGCAGAGAACCACAGAAGGTACGTTTAATGGCATCTTAATGCATCATGGAATTTACGACAGGGCATGAATAGCTTGTGCACTCAACTGGTGAAAGCAGATGCTGCTATAATTCTACTTAATACTTAAAAGAAAAATAAAGCATATTGTTTTCTGTACAAATGTTTATGAAACATTAATAAGAATAACCTGCACCATTCAATGCTGAACATATAATGGGAAATCCTATCTTATAAATATTTATAAGCGTGACATTTTGGTTCACTCTATATGTTGATTTCAAGTAGCACTTTGGTGATTCTCCATTGTTTTTTCTCATTTAAGCCACACTGGTAACCCTAAAGAGAAAGGAAAAGTGGAAACAAGTTATTCACATAAGTATCTAATGTAAAAGCTGACTTCAATTAGGAAAATGTGGGAAGACAGAGATAGTGCTGAAGGCAATCTTGCCCCTGATATATTGCAGCTGTGTTAATTATCCAAGAGTGGGAACAGCCTTGCCCTCACAGCTATGGGTGTGAGAAAGAGTGTGTTAGCTGGTAGGGAGTTGGCTGCAGTCTGCTGGCCATGCAGTGAGGAGGAAGGGACAGGAGGTAGTGTGAGGGACAGAAAGGCTAAGATGCTGTATAGACAGCTGTAGGACAGACAGGGTTAGGTGGTGCTGGGGACAGGAAGGAGAGAGCTGGAACTGCAGAAGGAAGAGAGCAGAAGGAGAGAAAGAGCCAGAGCTGCCCAAGGGAGGCTATACAGAAAAGGTATGAGAGACTTCTGGATAACAAGGTGTTGGTGCTTGAAGCCTTCTTTGGTGTCAGTTTTACCTCCTCCATCAGGAAAAGACTTACACTTGCTTCTGAAGTAGAACAGGGTATTCATCATGGTTTGAAACCAAGACTTTTTACTTGTAGTGCAAGTTTTCTGCTTCTGTTATGAGAGGAATTGGAGAGCTTCATTAAATCTGATTACATGTATATAGAGATTCCAGATTGTTCTGTGATGGTGCAGTTTTCTACAGGTATTTGAAATGTTTGAATTAGTTGTTGACTGTTAATGGTTCTGGGTTTTTCGAGGCATAAAGAATACTAACAACAAAAGTCTTTATCCCCTTTTCTGCATAGATTTGATTTACTAGTTACAAAAATTATAGCCTTTCTTTGCCTTTTCACTAGAATGACAAGACTTTCAGTCACTCAGTCAAGTTATTTTCATAAGGGTGACAGCCTTTGAATCTGCACCTCTCTGACATTTTTGACAATGATACCTAGCAGCCAACAAAATGTTATTATAACTTTTTCAGTCTAAAAGGAAGAGTCAAGCTTTATTTCTCTCAGTTTTAAATCTTTCTTAATCGCTAAGTGTACCTTTCTATTTAGGGTCTGGTATTTCTTAATATCTTGAAATTGAGAAAAAATATCAAGCTTCTGATAGAAATTGCAGCCACATCTTTATGTTATATTAAGAATTTACTATTGGAAAGCTTTTAGTCAAAATATTAAACTTTAGAAACATCAGAGTTGTTCAGTGAATTTTGATGTAGCAAAAGCTGTAGTATTTATGGACTTCAAATGAATCACAACAAAAAAATCTGAGGATTGAATGAACGTTTGACTACAAAGCCTTTGAGAGACATCTCCAGTGATTCTTCAGACACTTGGGAAAGGTGAAAATTCTAGTGGAGCGTCTTGCACTAAGATCTGATGGGATCCATTCTAATGTTATAAATCTGGATGATTTGAACTTGATGATTAAAGTTGAGGTTTTCTCTCCTTGGAAATGTCTGAACTTCTGGTGAAAAAAATCAAACCTTAGTATTTTGGTATTAATCTTTAGTATTTGTATTTGGTATTGATGTCATGGTATCTCAGAGGATTCTTATTTTAGTGCCTAATGACTCCATTTATCTGTATCATTTATGCCCCCAATTTACAAGTTCTAGAAGATATCACTGTCTTTCCTTAGAAGACTGATGGCATAGGGTAATTTAGTCTGTAACTGCTGTGAAACACTGCAGTGACATGTTTAAATGATAATAAAAAAATTATTTCCCAGATTTTTTTAAATGGAAAATGTGTAAAGCAGACACTTGAATTTAGTTGAACTGGCACTCTCCTGTGAAGCAGCTTGTTTTTGTGGAAAACTATTTAGGTGCTGCTGCTGGCAGCATCCCTGCCAGCTCCTGGTTGGAAAGGGGAAGGCTCAGACTGCATAACTAGTGTTAGTAAATAATCTTTTTTTATGTAGAGAGTTAACCCAGGAAGGAAATGAAGTCTGTGTTTTCTTCCTGGCAGTGTAGAGGTGAAACTACAAACATACTGAGTTTTCCTTGTCTACTTAGTTCAGTGGAAATGCCAGTAAAATTGAAAATCACTACTCAGCACTATGATATGTATGCTCTCTGCCTTTAAATGTGGCATTTAGTGTCATTAGGGAATCTACACAGTTTCAGAAAACGTGGATACTGACTTAACGATACTTTATAACAAAATTTTATTTCAAAAGGACAGACTTTTGCACTTTTAACTATAATTCATAACTTGGTGTGTTGCAGATTTTTAAAAGGTAAAATTAGGCCCATTTCAAACACACAGCAAGGAAACCCTTAAAAAAAGGTAGCTGGGTCATATTTTATACACCTGTCCAAACAATATTATTTTTTTAGTTTCTTCACTGATTTAATGTTATATTATTTGTTTGCCACAAGGAGTGTGAAGATTCCCTAAACACTAATTCCATGTTAGTGACAAAACAGCATATAACAGAAATTAGGATTTAGAACTCCCAGGTCATTTGAGAGGTTAGGGAAATTGTCCTAAGATTTCCTCTTTGCCTGTAAAATTTCCAATTTCCATTCTCTGATTTCATGAGGTCCAGCTTTGATATAAGGGTCTTTTGAACCACGTTTTGAATCAGTCTACCTCTGATAACATCTGACTTTTCTCTCTCTCACTCTCTCTTTTTTTTTTTTTTTTCATTATGTTTCTCTTTTACCTCTTTCTCATCTTTTCTCTTGGTGGGGGATAGAAGGAGGGACAAGGCAATGTGGGTAGTTAGTTTAGTGTAGCCATAATAATGTGAGAGCTCGATTAAATTTAATTAAATAAGTTTAATGACCAAAATGTTAATGCTATACCAGTTTATTATTAAGTTCAAGACTTAATGGGATTATTTTTTCTAATTAACTCTAAGCCTTTAGTCTGCCTGAATGGGGCAATGGGGCAAATAATCTTGATTACAGAACCCCCTTGAAAATGAAAAATATCTACCAGTATTTGTGGACATTGCACTGAGTTTCAGTAGAGTTCTTGAAAGTAGGATCTGACTTATTCCCACAAAGAGTTTGAGTGATTTAGCAAGGAGGAGAAAAGAATTGTAACACATGCTCTTTGTGGGGATTGTGTGTGTGTAATAAGAGAAATTCAATTACTTGGTGAGGTAGTCAGTTTACCATTATACAGAGTCCAAAACAAAGAACTCCACATTACAAGAAAGGAATAATAAAGCCCAAAGCAATGTTCACTCTCAAATAATTATTGTTCTCATTAACTCTTATTGAATTCTGCAAATAGTATTAACATGCTGATATGGTAATGCTGTGAAAATATTCCATTAGTGGGATATACCTGGTAAGAAAACTAACACATTCTTGCTGCAAGGTAGACCATTATAATTTCTGTAACTTTCCTGTTAAGTTATAATTTTTTTAAAAAAGTGCAATTAAATATTAAAATATTTATTAATTATTTAATACGGAATAATTTGAAAAGGTACACAATTTTTGTAGCACAAAATGTGTTTTTTTCTAGTTGACTTGTGTGGTTAAAAGCAGGATGCATTTCACTGTTTAGAAGATATTTGGAAACCAAACCTCTAAATTTGAGAGTCCCAACAAACACAGAAATACTGAGAGGGAGAGATGTCCAGGGTGCTCTGTCACACTCCTCAGAGTATTTTCATATGGGATGTCCAAGAACCAGAGAAGGGCAACACTGACCCAGGAAGCCATGGGACAGGAGCGGTACATGGCAGACAGGTCACGTTATAAACAGAAACACAAACAAAAAGCTCCCCCATTTCTGATGGTTCTGGGTTGGGTTTGGTTCTGGTCACTCAGCTTCTCTGTTCTTCTATCTCATCAGTGTCAGTAAAGTACATCTCACACTTCTGACACTGTCATTTGTCTGCTAGCACTGTCATTTTTCTTTTACTGTTATACTTGGTTTTTTTATTTATATATTATATTTTTTTAGTTATACTTTTTTTTTTTTTAACCTATGTGCATATTATATAGCATGATCAGCAGCTGACTCAAAACAATTTTCTGTGTATGGAGTATATGCTGGTATAGAACTGGTTTATTTAAAAAGTCATAATTAAAGGAACACAGCATTGTAGTGTGGAGTTCAACTTGTTCATTCTTAAATTGTTAATTAGTCTAGGCTGCATAAGTACCTTAGTCCTTCACAAGAAGAAAACAAATGGCTTGTAATGGCTATTGTGCCAGTTTGATTTTTAGATAAGCATTTAATGAGAAATTATCTAATATTTTGCTAGGTCTTTTCCTTGTTTTTCAAATACCTCTAGGAACTGGAAAATATCTACTTAGTTTTACCAGGACACCCCTCTTCATCCCCAGTCATTCAAGGTCTTAAAGGGACTACAGGTTTCCTCTCGTCTGCATGCAGAGTTGAGTATAATCTTATGGTATGTTAGAGCTACAAAACTGGGTTAGAAATCTTCACAGAACAGGCTGGAAGCTTTTTATAAATCTCAGGCGTTTCTGTTCAGATAAAGAAAGCTAATGTGGCAGCAACCCCTGAGGTGAAATATTACAACTTTGGCTTCCAAAGCTATGTTTTAAACTGTAGCATTTAGATTCAAAAGGTTCTGGATTCATGGTGTCTCTGTAGCCCTAACCCACACCAGAAAGTTATGCATCTGCTTATGCACATATACTGACAGAACAGGAAACAGGAAAATTGTTCAACCCACATTGTATCTGCAGAAAAATTTCTGATCCAGCTGGATCTTGTTTAGGGCAAGATTTTAACCAGTTATTTATCAGATAACATTTGATTTTTAGTCACAATGCAAGTGGACTGAAAAAAAGATGAAGCATGAAAATATGTTCAGGATGTGAATGTGCTTCTATCAGGGAAACTGTTACCAACCTTGGGTAACAGAACTTTGATCACCTTGGTCTCTTGGTTGAAATGAGAAATCTTTTTTAAACTTTTTTTTTTTTGCTTTATTTTATTGTTGTTTCTCTCATCTTAATATAGGTATATTAGAATCTTTGTCTATAGAGCATGACATTATTTTCAAGTAACCCAGCAAGTAGAATTTAGCAGACTGAAGTTTCTATCAGGCTCCTTCCTATTCACTGCTTTCTGTAACTGGTAGACAAAATGAGTAATGTAGTTAATTCTGTGCAATTTTTTTCCTAATTTTTCTGAAGATTTATGCATACCTTGAATAGAATTTACTAACAATTCTCAAGTTGTTTCAGTTATAACATAAGATAGTATTCAAGTAAGATGTGCATCCTAGTGTAAGTTTGAGAATAGTTTAAGAAAGAAAGGAAAAAGAGAAGAAGGTTCTTTTACTCTTGAGTTTTTATTTGTATCCCCAAAGCACCACCATATCCTTTTTCAACTGTTGCAAGTCAGATCCAAATGCATAGGACAACAACAGAATCCAAACTCTTCCAAGGGCTATGAATTTTAGTGTAAATGGGAAATATATGTAATGGACTTGGCTCCCAGGGAGCTGTAAAAATCTCTTTTATGAGACAAAGCTGGTGTCTATCTGTCTTTGACTCTACGTTTAATAGCAGACTACAGTCTACTGGCTTCAGTCAAATGGTTATCTTTTATCTGGAGAAGCAAGAGCATATTGTCAGCTTGAGGGAAGAGGTTTTAGCTGTTTGCTTGCTATTAGGAGGAGATATATAGCTAAAGCAGAAGCACCTCCAGTTCAAATGAACTGCTGAAAATAATCTCAGAATATTGGAAATGTGTCACTTTTCTCAGATGCCTTTCTCTGATCACTTGATATTTCCATTTGTAATGTCACGCATGGAAGGGGGAAGTTGGCCATGCCATTTGAAAGGGAGCAGCTAGATTGCAAAAGTTCAGCTTTCATCTATCTTTAGAAAAATCCTCAGAGCATAAAAAAATGGTTTTGGCAGATAAAAGTAAGAGCCAATGCATGAAATTTTAATCCAAAGGGGACCTATGAGATCATCTGGTTTGATTATCTGCATGATACAGTCCAGAAAAACTCATCTAGTTATTTGGGATTTTGAAAGAGTTTTGCAATAAAGATAGAAAGTGATCTTAGAAACAACACAGATTTGACTGCATCTAGGTAAGCACACATTCTACGTGCTAAAGGTCATACAACTTAAGAGCAAAAGGTATGCCCGGGGCTGTCTGCGTCAGTTTTGCTTCTTTCAGGTAGCCATTTACGTTTTTCATGCAGCTAACTTGAATCCGTCTAAAATATAGGGGGTAAAATATATTGGGGTTTTCTGCTAAAGATTGCCTTACAGAAAGATATTGAATCTTGATCTGAATTTACCATTTTGTCATCACTTCCTCTGGTAATTTGCTGCATTGCTTGATCTTCTCTCATTAAAAGTCTTTGCATAATTTCCAGTAGGGTATTGGGATGGGGGTAGGCATGGGAATGATGCCAGTTTTTGTTTGAGTCTACTCCCTTCAATTCAATGTAAATAAGACAAAGAAGGACAATGTCTACAACCTTTTGGATAGTCCTGGTCTGTAACCATTGAAGCATATGAGAAAAAGACTTATTCCCATTCTAACATCTGAATGATTTTTATTTTTTTATATGTAGCAACCCTTAGAGGGGGTCTTGAATCAAGGAGCCTCCAAATTAAGGTATAATTTAGGCTAAATAGTTCTATGCAGTCTTCCACAGTCTTAAATTCAGTTTTATTTTACACACAGACACATATATATGTAAGTATATACATGCATATGGTAGATATATGCCCACATGCACACATATATATGTTTTTAAGGAATAGTTTAGTAGTTGCACGAAGAGGAGGTGGCTGCATCCTTTCTAGCCTCCTAGGAAATGAGAAATAGTCATTGGGGAAGCCACAAGTGCTCTGGCACCTGTAAAGTTTCAACATAAAAATCAAAGATGTCCAGGCTTATACAGGTCTAGATGATACTTGACAGTGGAATTTGAAAAGCAGCTTTCCTGTTGGGACATCACAGTGGGACTTGGGTTGGATTTAGGCAACCATGTCTGTTATGTAGCTGTAGACTCTGGATAAATTTGTACAGCTCTCGGTGGGGAATTTAAGTGCAAAATTAATGTGATTCTTAATAAGAAGACAGAAGGGATAAGGCATATGGTTTATAGTATACCTATGAGATAAGAAGCTTTGAAAGATCTGTGAGGCCTTTTTAAAAGTATCTGTCACTATTTCTGTGTTCAGGTGGGACTATTACATGTATATGTGTAGTGAGATTTCTCTATATACATTTGTGTATAGTTATTTGACATGAACTCAGGAATCTGTGCTGAATGCATGAGCAGATACAGAATAATACTGAGCCAGTACTAAAAAATTGTTTTTCCTAAAAATTGACCCCTACATATTTCAATTTTAATACAGTGAGGACCTAATTCCAAGTTATGTCTGTCAATGGGAAGATTCTCATTGGCTTAAATTGGCTTATAATGAGACTCCCAAATGCCTGGGGAAGAAGTGCTTTAATTTGGTAAAGAAATTTCAGCATCAAGGACTCACTTAACCACAGGAATTTTATCTTCATTCAGACTCATTACATTGTTCTGTCATTAATAATCACAGTGCAAAGTAATTGAAATCGTGGTAATACCATGTAATGGTATTACATGGGTCTGTGTCTAGTACAAAGTGTGAGAGCAAGACTTTTTGTTTGGTTTGGCTCCCATCACCAGACACAGCGAGCAGTTTTATTGTGCTGTTTGTCAGAGGGTGATGAATTACTATCACTAAACAGGTGAACTGTGACACACTGGAAATGAATGTGGGGAGGAGCAATGCGCATCTCAAATTACACTTTCTATTATGTAGATTACAGGTAGTAGGTGGTGAGTCCTACAAAATGGATGGGTTGGTTAAAATTGTGCCAGTTCTTCTTTGTAATGCACACCAAGAAGAATCATGAGTAAGCCTGGGTGCTCTAAGTTTCCAGGGGGTGCTTATGATACTTGCTTTCTCTTAAATTAAAGAAGAAAAATCTGACTGAAAGTCTCTGAACGTAAAGTTTGCTGGAAAGAAGGAAATACATAGTAGTTTTTTGGCTTGTATTTTATTCACATTAGCAAACTGGAAAGTTTTATTCCACACTGTATAAACAATCCAGAACAATTTCACACAAAGCAAGTTTAAGAGATACAAGTAATTTAAAACTGTGTATTTAAATACTTTTATGTGTGTGGGAGAGTGTGTGCACATGTATTTATCATTGAATTGGTGACCTTTTAAAAAGTAAAACCTTTAGAAATATTCTGGAGATGTCCTGAAGAGATTATTCAAGACTTTGTCAGTGGGAAAACAGAAGTCTCTTTAAGAGAAATCCACTTTGTCTCTTTTACTATTATTTCTTCTACAGTGTATTTGCTTTTATTTACTTAAAAGCTGACCTACTGGAGAGCTTCATGCGATGAGCATCTCACTAATTTGTGGTCTCAAGAGGTTTGGCAGCTCAGAAAGCCTGTTTCAACTTGTTTCAGTTGAACTCTTATCATATTTCAGTCTTAATTAGTTGATAACAACAGTGAGTAGCTGTCCGCTCAGTACAAGGAATAGTGAAAGTTCTGGGAAACAAGAGATAAAACATTTCTAAAAATGAAGCAATGTTAGTATGTGGTTAGTTAAACTAGCAGCTTCGTCTACCTGCTTGGATGTGTAAACCCCCTGAATTCTGGACTTGTATTTCTATTTTTCCAGATCAGTAATAAAATTTTTAAGGCTTAATGCATAAAGATAATGAAATTATCACACAAGGCATATTTGAAGGCCTTTCAAGCTATCTGGTATGTGGAGTAAAATTGTGCCCAGTAAATGGCCTCTGCCAATGATCCTGGTTGTGCAACAGCCACAAAGAGCAGACAATTCACACTGGAAGCAGACCTGAGGAAGAGTCAGCATTTGTAAATGGAATGTGCAAAGCATAGCTCATGTAATTTTCTTTAGGGAGACACTTCACTATCAAGCCTGCAGAACACTAAATGCTGTAGTAGACCTGTTCAGGCTAATGTTAGCTAAATTCTGCTGTTGTTTTACTGGTGTAAATTGAAATAACATCAGGATAAAACACAGGAGTATTCTTGATTTACAATGAATGAGGTATACCATGGACAAAAATTATATTTTCAGTGGATAAATTCAGTAAGCAAACATAAGGCTAAAGTAGTTCAGCTATTTCATGCTGATTAAACCACACATGCAGGAAGACGAGTGTAATAGCAGGCAGATTGTTCTCTGGCTCCATTCAAATAGTCAAGTGGTCAATAAACAGAGTTGTCTAATTTGGATTCTGCACAAAGTATCAGAGACAACACCAAATTATTTGTTCAGTTGGAGCAGAAAATATTGAATGCAAATATTGATATGCTATTTCTCTGGTTTTCCCCTGTATTACTGTGTGTCTCACTCTAAATGAAAAAATATTATTGGAAATATTGGGTGACTTGTTCCTTCAGAATCTTCTACAGAGGTGGAAATGTGAGCAATGGTATTTTCCTCATGAAATTATTTTTATCTGGGGAATGTCTGTGAAGAAACTTATTTGTATTTCAGTGCAGAATTTAATAATTTTGACTGAAAAAAAATCTAGTGGTAAATATGAAGTGATAGAATATGTCATAAGTTTTCTTTCAAGCAATTGTAACATGGTCCACAGTAATAAAAATATTTTGAACTTTCACAAAACTTTGTTTCTTGGGTTCTCAGTCACGAAAATCTACACACTGGAAATGAAGTTCTATGGGGTCTCAGTGTCAAAGGAGGAGGAGACTAGCTGAATTATGCCTTGAGAATGATAGAAGCTTACTCAGTTAAATTGAATTTTAGAATAGAAGAAGCCTAACCAAAGGAGAAAAGGAGGCATCTAGCTGGAAAGCTGGGAATTGAAGTTTTATATGGTGAGAGGAGAGCTGGAAACAGTGACCTTTCTGCTTTGAGGTCATGTTGTAGTTTTTGATCACTGGGTGGCTGCCTTCCTTTGCCAGTCCTACAGTCCTTCTACCAGGCCTGGTTGAAATAATCTTCTATGCATGATCTTTGGTGTGTCAATGGCTTCTCTTTTATGATACAGTAGGCTAAAAAAGAAAAAGGAAGAAGAAAAAATAACTTTGCTGAGGAAGTAGCTGAGGAACTTAATGAAGGCCAGCATGTTGAGATGATCCTTCCCCTCTACTCTGCTTGGTGGAACAGCATCTGGAGTGCTGTTTCCAGTTCTGGACTCCTCAGCACAAGAGAGATATGGAGCTCCTGGAGCAGACCCAGTGGGGGCCATAAGGGTGATGAGGGGTCTGGACCATCTCTCAGAAGGAAAGGCTGAGGGAGCTGGGCCTTTTCAGCCTGGAGAAGACAGAGGGGATCTTACCAATGCATACAAGGGTCAATGTCAAGAGGATGGGGCCAGACTCTTGGTGGTGCCCAGGACAAGGGACAATCAGCGCAAAATGAAACACAGGAAGCTCCATCTGAATATGAGGAATAACTTCTTTACATCAAGGGTGACAGAGCACTGGAACAAGTTGCACAGAGAGGTTGTGGAGTGTCCTTCTCTGGAAATATTCAAAGCCCACCTGGACACAATCCTGTGCTACCTGCTGTAGCTGAACCTGCTTTAGCAGCAGGGTTGGACTAGAGAATCTCCAGAGGCCCCTTCCAACCCCAGCCATTCTGTGAGAATATGTGAGATGCTCTTGTACCTAATTGTGAGGTAGTGAAATTCAGCTCTTACTGACATTAATCTAAAAATCTTATTGATCAATCTAGATCCAGAAATGAAGACAGCATTTAATATTCTAACTTGAAAATACCCAGCATAGTAGCACCTACTACAGATGATGAAGAAATAATATTCAGGAGTTCTTCTCTCTGAGAAGCATGTCCTAATTCAAGAGCTTGGTGGGCAGCTATTAGTAAACTTCATCCTCATACTTGGATGAAAAAAATGTGTGTGTTAAATTTGGTATGGAATTTAAAAACTGAGTACTGAGGAAAAAAAAAAAAGAGGAAAGAAACTGTTAGTCTGTGAATAGTAAGGAGTGCTGGCATATTGTGGAGGTGATAATATTCTTAGCAGACAGTACTTACCTTTGGTTTTCTGAATAAGCCCTTATATACTGGTATTACTGGGTAAATCCTGCTTAGGCTTGCAGCTGCTTGAAGAAATTTCCCTTTTTCAGTAATCACCTGCTAGCTGGAAAGGAATTTGATTGTTTTCTTGTACCTGGAGACCTCACTTACTCCTTGTTTTATAAGAACTCAGTAGCAGTGCTGGTGAGTTTATGCAGATGAAGTGAGAATTAATCATAGGAGCATGAATGGAGGGAACTTCATAGACTCTGCCATTTCCTCTCCCAAATTAAATCTTCTTAACGGGCATTAGGACCTTGGACAAAGACTCCTGCCTCTGCAGAAGTGTTCCTTCTTTGTATCATCTTTGCAAGGTGGGAGCTGAGAGTACCTTGGGATGCTGGAGCAGAGTGGGAGCTGCTCTGAAATGCTCTTTTTTGGTTGCAGGAGCTTCCTGGTTTTCTTGATAGAGAAAGAAAATACTTCTATTTTTATTTGGTTTTACAGATATTTCCTATATTGCAGAACCAATATAAAAAAAATTGTAGGTTAAGTTAGGAGGGAAAAAGCCAGTTCAGTCATTGCAAGACTGTGTTGCATTATCAATGCAGAGACTCTCTTGAGTATGAGGTGCCAAATTAAAACATTGTGTGACCATAGCCAGCTCCTGTGCTGGCCTGAAGTTTGTTGGATGACACTGCTTCAATTTCACTAGTTTAGGGCCTTTTGAAAAAAGGGAGGGATTTGTAGGGTGTGTGTGCTAGTGTCTAAGTGTGCAGAGTCATCAGTGAACATGAGGATATAGGGGAACAGTTGTTTTCTGCCATCTTAAGTGTCTTTAGAAGTGAACAGGTGGGTTTATGCAAGGAAAATAAATCTGATTTGGTTTGGATGACTATGAGATGGAGATGTCGATGACAAATTCCTAGTTTTAGGGTTTTCCCTGTTCAAATATGGGGGTCTTTCCTGCCCCCGCTTCCCCTCCCCGCCTCTTTTTTTCCCCTAGATTTTTCAGGGTTAAAAAAAAAATCAACTTTCAGTTAAAAAACCCCTTTGAAAGGGTAACCACTTTGCTTAGAATTGGTTAACCTTTTGCACAGTGCCACAGCAGAGAGAGATTGTGTCTTTTGTTTCAAAATCGCCTCACGAAGGAAGAAAATAAAACCAACCAAAACCTGCAGAAAAAAGAAGCACAGCATTATTGCTGATTCACAACAGCCACAGCAGCAGCAAAAGCCAAAGGATTTTTTCTAAATCCAGTAAAGAAACCATTTGCGAAGTGATACTGGCTCATTTTGTGTTCAGGCTGCTGAGCACAGGTGCCTTTGACAAGGTGCACAATGTCCTTTATTTGACCCACGCTTGATGTTAGAGAAATCTGCTTGGTTTTCCTTTATCTCTGAATTTCTGCTTGCAGTGAAAAATAAATAATGAAAAGAAAATCAGAACATTAATTAAAGAAGAAAAACTAAAGAAAACTGAATGAAACCTAATTTCATCTTTTTCAGCTCTTTGGTTTATTTTGAGCTCCTAGAAAAACTGTCCTTCTGTTCAGGATGAGTCCACACAATATTATCTTCCTGGTGGTAGTGTAGGAGGAAGTATCATTTTTTAAGGACAATCTGTCCTTGCTGAAAAGAAAGATTATAAGCAGAGCTGTATATGAATGACTGAACAGGGGGAAAAATAAGAAAGTAAAATGGCAGATTTTCTTATGATCTTTTTTTTTCCTCTGAAACTGTTTACTTATTTCATCTTTAAAGAGTGCAGCATTTTGACAGCCAGGAGCTAATTTGCAATTTTCCCTCTGAATTCCAGTTTCAAATAAATTTTCCTTGCCCCGCCCCTTCCATTGAAATAAAGTAAATCTCAAGCTGACAAATTTTACTCTACATGCAGGCACTACAGCTTCTTTCTGATTTAACGGATTTTGGACAAAATGATAAAAAAATCTGGCATAACAAAGAAATGCTGGTGTATACCAGAATGCTCCATGTAAGACACTTCGGAGTCATGGATTTGATGTATAGCCACAACCTGTTAAGGCTAAATATTTTTCTAATAAAATTTTCAATAGGGAAAAGCATAAACAGACTGGAAAAATTAGGCTGCAGCCTAAATAAAACTGTATTTTCTTTGGCAGATGTTGACGTTAAGGATACATAGGCAAAAAACTGTAAGCTTGGCTCACACAATTTTTCTTCCAAAAGAAAACATTTAAGTGGGAATTGCTGTTGTTTTCCTTATCGATTGGTAAAATTACATGAAGATTTCATTGTCATTCACTCCCTTTAGTACCCTTAAGTTTGTTCTAATAGTTAAGACTGTACTGTTACTAACATTACTTTCCTGATTTTTTTTGCTTTAAGTTACTTATGAAAGTAAACATTTCATGAAGTCTATTTTTTTTCTCAGAAACAGATGTTAGGTAAGGATAAATCAAAGGGTGTACATCCCTGCATGAAAACAGTTGCAGTTTGTTTGGCTGTGTACTTTGCAGGCATTATTTAGTGCTTTGTCATGGAAATATGAACAATATCTTAGCTAGACTCCGTTATCATATTTTTTTTGCTTTGTGTGGGTCTTGGGATGAATCTCACTGTTTAGTGAATAAAGTGATGGTAATGTTAGTTAAGAAATCCAGTCTTTCACCTGGCTGCACACTTGACTTTCCCAGTAATATCTGGAGATTTTTATTTGCCTCTGTGGGCTTTAGTTTTCTCTTTGCTGACTTCTGGCCGCATATATAAATGACAGAATGTGGGAGAGGGAAGCCTTGAACCAAAGGACTCTGACATTCAATAGAAACAGAGAAGAGAAGTTGTGGTTCTGATTTCTGAACACTGTAAAGGTTTAGTTTTCATTCCAATATGGGATGAAAAAGAAATAAAAAATCAGAAACTGTTCAGAGAAACTGTGTTGGGGGAAGCTAGTTTTGCCCAAACCTTTCTAAAGTGATATTTGACATAGTCAGTAAAAGATTTTATGTAGAGATATCTAAAATCAAAATATTATAGTACAGGAATGGAAAGACATATACAGATGGTTGTCAGAAAATAGGAAGATGCTGCTGTATCTTGCCTTGCTGAGTACCTTTGCAAGGGAAACTGAAAATACAGGATTGACATTGCGGGTGAATAATTTCTCATATTTTTTAGAGAGCACGCTTCCCTAATAAGGATCATTCACAGAGATCCTCTTCCTGTCACACTTTTATTGCTAATCCCAGAGAATTTAGGGTTGGTTTATAAACAGAAACATGAAGTCTAACAAGACAAACTTGCAAAAGTGAATAGTCTTCATGCTGTCCATATAAGAAGACAACTCTCTTGAATAAGTAGGCACTTTGTGTGCCAACTGACTTGAATTTTAGAGGTATTTTTACAAGGAAAAATAAGCCACTTCTTGCAGTCATGTCAGGGACAAATTTGAAGTGTCATTTTGAAATTCTGGCTGCCATGATCTGATTGATAGCATTTCCTGAGGTGTTTTGGCTTGTAGTTTTTCATGCTGTCTTGCTCAGGAAAAAAAACATGTATGTGCCATCTGCTATATGTTGTATGTGCAAATCAGTTTCTGGATCTCTCATGTTACATGTAAATGGACTGTAGATATCAGCTCACATTGTACCTGCCTATGTCAGACTAGCACAAGTGCTCAGGCAGTAGGACATGTGGTGTTGCAACTCTCTTGGCTTGTCCTTTTGCACAGAAGTCAGTTCAGTTGCTTTCTTCTTACTCTTAGATCTGAGCTGTTTGTATGTGACAACTGGCCTTGGAATGATGTCTGGAGGAGCTGTGCACCCCTGAAGTACCATTCTTCAGTATTCTTTCTCACCAGAAATGCAAATTTGCCCCTGGATGATTGTTAGCTTTCATGTAAAGGGCTGGATTGTCAGGTCGTTTGGCATTGTAGTATTTTATGTATATTTTTATATATGTCTTTAAAGGGCAAGGAGTAAGGATATTCCTAAACAAATGAACAGTGGTTCTGCACAGTGTACCACCAGTTCAGCTGCATGAAGAGTTTTCCCAGTGCTTTCTCTGAGTGGTTTTGGTATAGTTAGACCTTATCAATTTCAGGACTTGAGCAGCTGTACTTCTGATTTTCCATCTTTGAGCAGTAAATTTTCTTTAGGCATCACACTAGCAGTTTTCATCATGATGTTGGGGTACGTGGGATATTGCTGCCAGTAGGGAGAATTCATTCAGTTAGCTTTCAGTTGGACTTCTCTACCTCTAAAAATTAATAAATTATTATCCCCCTTGGATATTGTTCTACAGCCTTTTAATACTACCTGGAATGGCTTTCATGCCCTGTATCATGCCCTCTGGGATGGCTGTTTCTGCTTCAGTTCTTTCACAGGCACTTTGCAGCCTGCCCCAGTTCTGGGTGCATGGGTTTCCATCTCATCAACCTCCCTGAACAGATGCTGGTATTTGTTACCCAGTCCAGCACAAGTGAATGTTTGTCGGGGTTTTGTGGCTTTTTCCAAAAGGGCGGTGCTTGTTGAGCTTGTGGGCTGAGGGTTCTGCTGAAACACACCACGTTTGGTTACAGGAGACTGTGTAGGGAAGAAGTTTCCACTACCATTTTGTTCTGAGGTTTCTGGAGTCTTTATTTGTCCCTCACCAGCAACTTCACTCTGTCTTGCCTTTTTGTGCTATTTATGCAGCAGCAATGGCTGCTTGGAGATCCACTGAAGTGCAGCCACTTCTGCTGCCAGTCCTCTGCATTTCCCTATAAATTACCATCCCCCCTGCTGTGATCTGCTGGCTGCCATCAGATTTTAATACAAAGACTAGTACAAAATAAGACTTTTTAATGTCACCCCGTGGAATTATTCTGGAGAAAAACGAGTGTTTGTGGAACTTTAATCACTTGTGAGACACCTTTTAAGCAGATGTGCTCCAGTGGTCCCTATTCTCACCTTTTTGATGTTAATGTTAAACTGCAAAAATGTTATTGAAATTAATGGAGTGGTTCTGGATTTCCAAGAGTGTAATTGGGAACAAGTTGTTCTTCACTTGATTCAGTACTATTGTTTGTGCATATTTACTTTAATATGAGATCAAAATTAGTCCTTTGTATCCTTATAAAAATTTGAGGAATTTATGGATGGGTATAATCTGTGACCTTCAGTCAGGCCCTAATGAAAGTCAGAAGAATTCACTTCACTTCTGGAACTGTTCCAAAAACGTGATTTTATTTTTTTTTTTTAATTTTTTTTTAATTTTTTTTTAATTTAAGCTGTGATCTTGCAGTTGGTGAGATCCTGCCCTAGTTGAAGGTAGCTCTGTTATTTCTCATGCATAAGAAAAAAAAAAGACAAAGCCTAAATCCAAGGCCTATAGTTCATTTTAACAGAAAGTGTAATTACAAAAAAAAAAAATTAAAATTAACATGTAACTAAGAAGAGATTTCCTATGATGTACAGCACAAGAGCTGTTTGTGATGTAATTCCTAGATGACAGTTTTGCCTTAAGTGATTGACAGAAGTGAGTTTTATTCTCAGAAAACATCAAAGTTGCTCAAAAGTAGGCTTCAGTTTTGAAAAATGAAATTATGAAATATAGCTGATTTTGGTCTTGATTTATCAGTATCTGAAGAGGACAAGGGAAAAAAATGAAATATTTTACCTTACATTTTGCCAGTATGTATTTGGATCTTTCTGGGTTTTTTTGTTTAGCCCCAGACAGAAACTAATCCCTGCACAGCTGCACGCTCACCTCTGCCTTGTTGGGATGGGGGAGAGAAGCAAAAGAGTCACAGTGAGAAAAAAACCTCATGGGTCGAGATAAAGGGAGTTTATAGGAAAAGGAAAACCTGTGTCCACAAGCAAAGCAAAACAGGGACTTCATTCACTGCTTCCCATGCCAACCCCAGGACAGCAGAGTTCTGTCCCTCAAAACAGTGATTTGGGAAGGCAAACTGAACGTTATCCCCTTTCTTCTTCTTCCCCCAGATTTATATGTTGTCACCTGTCCTAGCTGTCTGTCTCCCAAGCCACCCTCCTCACTGGTGGGGTGGGATTAGGAGTAGAAAAGACCTTGAGACACTGTGCAAGTGCTACTCAGAAATAAGGAAAACATCCCTGTGTTAGCAACACGCTTTCCAGCACAAATCCCAAACACAGCCCCATACCAGATACTGTGAAGAAAATCAACCATCCCAGAAAAAACCAGCACACTGAGTTGGGTGTGAAAGTTTATCAGTATCTTTCTGTACTTGCTTTAAATCCAGTAAGAGGAGACTTTTTCGGACCTCTTTTTATGGCATGTCATTCTGGCATGCTCTTTGTTCTTTATTGGGACATCATGTTCCCAATATGTTGAGTTTTGCTCAGTGAGGGCTGCCTCCCTTTGCCTATGAATGCTCCCATGTCACTAACCCATTGCAATTTGGTTAGGAGGGGTCATCTTCCTCTCAGCTCCTCTGCAGTGAGCTCTGTCAGGAGGGAAATCAGGGGAGAGAGGGTCACCAACCCCCCACAGTCAAGTTCTCTGTCTGAAATCGGTGCAGGGAATGGCAGGGTGAGTACATTCACATACTGGACACAGCTATTAATAAGATGTGCAAACTTTTATCTGTGTCATTTTCAGTTTCTTGGTAAACAGTATTTTGAAAGAATTTGTTTTATCAAGGGAGTAGTGCTGGAAAATGAAAACATAATTAAGCACTGTCAATACAAACACCGTACCTTTTGTATACTTTCGGACTAAAACCTCAGGGCTAAAACTTCCAAGTATGATGTCAGGAGTCTATTACAAAACTTTTCCCTTGTGTGTGTTGTAGCCCGATGCTTTTCTATCAAGGTCATTAACTATTTGCATAAAAAGGCTTCTTATAATAATTAGAATGTTTTGTATATGATTATAATAAAAAAAAAACCCACCAATTTTGGTGTCTTCTTGTAAAAGGATTTGTTTTAATGACTGGAATATAGACTACTGTCTGTGAAATCCAGACTAAAAGAGAAAGGGTACAAAAATCATTTGTTTACTTCTACTTGACAGTGTTTTTGTTTTATTGCCAATTTCTAATAGCATATTGAGGTAAATTCTTTTTTTTTCTTTTTTTTTTTTTTTCAGAATTTTGATAGTAGGAGTTTCAAAAAACAAATACCTCACATTTGTTCAAATACTATTTTTTTCTGTTTCTTTTAGGAATTATGCTAGTAAGGTCCTGCAATTAGATGTATTTGTTTTCAAATCCGTATTTTCCTCCTGGTTTTTCAATGTTTAAATACTTTCAATATTTAAATACTTTTAATATTTTCAATATTTAAATACCTTATTCTTATAACTAAAGAAAAGCTGAAAAAAATACTTGCAACCAGTCAGCCATAGTTTTATATGTTTACTTTTAGGATTCCAGAAGGTTAGAATTTTGTGGGGAATTTCACCTAGATTTGCAAATTACTTCTTCAGAAAACACGAATTTAGGAAAAGGCAAAGTGCTTAATTTAAGCCAATTTCAAATGAAATGTCTAAGATGTTTCAAAATCACTTTCTAGTCACTAATATGTAACTTCAATAGTGTTAAGAGCCCAAATATGAATTTAAATAATTGAATTTGGACTCCACAAACTATTTAATAGAATTCCATAAAAACAAAAAATGATTCTTTATAAAAATAAAAAAGATCTATCATTTTGATTTTCAGCCATGTTCAACAATACTCTTTCCAAATAACTTTTATTCTTTATTGCAAATTTTCATAGATATTCACTTTCATCTTTATTAATTATTTAAAAAAGTAATCATTCTAGGAAACAGTAATTGACAGCCACCAGATGTAGAGACCACTGGTTAATTTCCAGTCCTTGAAAGCTTGTTAAAATTAAAAAAAAAAAATAAAAAAAAAATAAAAGGAAAGGGTTCTAGATGTTACCAATGATGATATTCAACTGAAGTTAGAGGGGGGAAGTTTTATATATCACCATAATCTTTGAAACCAAACCCAAGCCCATTTCTTACATCAATCATGCATCTTTTTGAGAAGCTGAAGAATCACTCAGAACATGCCCTAGGACATAATCTGGTCAGTGATGAGGAAGCAGACAGGATATGTATGCTGTGAAGCCTGTACAATTCAGTCTGCAGCCCAGCATTCCTAAACCTAAAGGAAGATTTTGAAATCTAAAGGAAGGTGATAATAATGTCCACTGTTATAGCTGCACACCAGTAAATTGTAATTGCTTTCGTTTTTATGATTTGTCTGTTAGAAAACGCTCCAGGAAAGTCTGAATGATCTCTAATTTATACGTGGACTCTTATTAAGCAGAGAGTTTATAGGCATGTGACAGATGATTACAGCAGTGGGGAAGCAGTATGTTACAACCTCTAATGTCAAAGGAGTTATTACCAAAGACAGCCTGAGCACGTCTGGGTGGTTTGGAAGTTGTGGTACATGTGGAACATCTATGGAGGCAGCTCCCTCTGCCACAGTTTCCTCTCAGGCAGAAAAAGCCAAATACTTATTTCCTGCTGCTAAAACGAGATCAGGTCATAATGATGTGACATTCACTGTTTCAATAACAATGCCAAATATTCCCAGACTGAAATATAAAATGAACTATCCTAGTGTTGCTTTAGTTAGTGTAAAAAATGTTTCCCGGTGTGCTGTGTTTAGGAGGGGTAAGATCTTGCTAACACTGCTCATGGTAAGACTTACATTTACTCCAGTCAGTGGGATAAGACTGTTGAAATATATCTGGTGGTAAAATGTGTTAGCATCCCAGCACTTAAATGACAGAGGTCTTATTTAATATGATGATGCATTAAAAAAACCCAAAACAAAATCAAGCCAAAAATTATGTACCTTCAATTTCTAGATTATTGCAACAATAACTAAGGAATAGAAGCAAGTCCTTTTCCGCCAGGAGGAAAATTGTTCAGAGTATATTAGTACTTTTAGGATGGATTACCAGTATCCTAAAGGGAATGAAGGCATTTCTGTGACATCCTTAAGGCAGGTACCTAACCCCTGCAGAAATGTGATTTCTCAAGCACCTGTATGTTTAGTATTTCCTAGTAGCTAGTTCTAGGTAACCATGCACACATTTTCAGTGATGTTTCATGCACTGTAATAGATTCTTTACCCTAGAGATCAGGGTGTTTTTCACTTTTGAGTTTCTCTGCTATGCTACCCCCTAGAAACTTCCTGAATCTCTCAATGGACCCAGTCCGTAGGCAGAGAAAATGTCTCTCCCTATCACCTGTACAATACATGAATATTTTCCCTGTCTGTCTCTCTATTACAAGCTCACACACAAATTAAATTTTAATTATAAATCTGCATCAGGCATTGAATCAAAATGCTAGCTAATAAACCACAGACAACAGCAATAATCCTCCCTGCCTGACAATCCCTGGTCCCCTGTGGACAATTGGGTCATTTATTACTCCACTAGTCTAAACAATTGTGCTGTAATAGCTGGAGTGAAACATTGCCTCATAACTGAAGGTGCTTGCCTTCTCTAGTGTCTGCAAGGCTTTCAGCTCAAGGTGATGTCAGACTTCCTAGCTGGAGTACAGAAATGTGAAAGATGTCAGGGAACTTGCTGTGTGTTGTATGAGGTGCTGAGCAGAGATTAGACCTTAGTATCATGTTGTACAAAATAGGCATTAACACTGAAAGCAATTAGGGCCCAAGAAGCAGGGACAAATTTCTTTATATTATTTTTAGTACATACCTGGTATAGATTTTTTTTGTGTGCAATTCATTCTGTTCCTTCTCACCTCTTCCACCACTGTGTTCACCTCCTGAAATTTTGGGGGACATATCCAGAGGAATTGCAGTAAGGAGAGATTATTTGAATATTCTTGTGCTGAGGTAAGATTGAACTGGAGAAAGAGAGGCTTAGTGGACTAGGATCTGATCTTCATTAGACTGACAGGAAAAAGAAGAGCAGCTGCTGATTTAATAGCAGTGGAGCTATTCTGTGCTGCTACTGATGTACAGAGGAAGCAGAATAAAGCCTAGTCACAGTGCTAGGATCTTCATTTCTATGGCACTACTTGTATTTCCAAATTTTCCTCTGGATATACCTGGTGAATATAAGTGGGCCAGAAATATTAAATAATGTAATTTGGAAGAAACTGGTTTTAGGATTCACCTGAGCACTAATGAGCTGAATGTATCACAGGGAAGGAGCAAAAAAACCCCAAAAATAGTTTAGAGAAGCAGGATTCAGTGAAAATTGGTTTGAGAATGAGCTAGAAAAACTTTTTCACCTTTGTTTTTTTCATTTTTTTCCACACCTGTCCTGCCAAGCCAGGATCGTCGTAGTCTGTCCCTTTTCCACACTCTTTACCAGTGCAAACTTGCTGCTGAGTCCATGAAGGCAGGCTCAAAGCGTTGTGTAAGGATGCTGCTCTGAATCTGAGGGGGCTGCAAACAAGTGGAGGTATGAAAAACATTGCAGAAGCACACTTGCACCTAAAATCAAATGCAACAGGACTTTCTAGATGCTTTCTCAGTTAGTACTTCCCTGAGGCTTCAACACCCTCAGCAAAACAGTCATCTACTTCCCAAGATTTGTCCTTAAGTGCATGTGCTGCATTCTCTCCTTCACCTCCTCTACTCTCAGCATTTTTGTGTCTCAAGGAATAGGCAAGTCAGGATCCAGGGTGCTTTGGTCTACACCTACCCAGAAAAACATTAAATTATTTAGGTTTTAACTTGCTGTTGCTGCCACTTCTCATCATTGTCACATTGCTTTTATTTTAGGCATGTTTCCCAAATGATAACATAAAATATTTCTTGGAGAAAAGGTTCAAGAGGTAACTAATGGCTAGGTTAATTAGGAATTGTGCTTGTGAACACTTTGAGAAGAAAGCTTCAGGTTTTTTCCATAAGCCTTCACCAGAGCAAATGTATCCTGTGAGTTAAATTTTTTACTTAATTTGAAGCTGCATTGTGTTCTATCACTATCAGTCCATTCCCCCACTTTTTCATTTTCCATGTTTTTGATAGATTTATGGGAAAAAAGATTTATTTTCCATTAATGCAAAAAATACAAACATAATAAACGTTCTCTTCTCCAATAAGATGTCTGGTTTATTTCATGGCTTTTGTCATGAATATAATGTCATAATTATTTAAATTCCCCATCTGTATTTCCAGCATGTAGTTAATGTCAGCCTGGGAAACATTACCTTAATAGTTTCTGTGATCAAAAGGTTGATCTATTTATCACAAGACTCAAGTTCTAATGAAATTAAAATTTCTCTCTTTTTCACTTTTGGGTCCTGAAATCACAGAAACATACTTATATTTTTTTAAGAGGAGAAAAATGGGCAGAAAGCCATCCAGGTTTCTGTGAGTAGGAATAGGGCTCCATGATGAACCAAGCCACTTAGAGTAGTCTTTTTCAAGATGCTTGTGAAAAAGTGTTCAAATAGGAGCGAGCCTTGAATTGACTTTATTTTCCTGATGGTTACTATGCTTTCCAGATTAAAAGATGTTTTCTTTTATTGAAATCGAAAAGTGCCAAACATTGAACTTGCTTTGTAAGACATACATCAAGAGGGAAAATATTTCAGTGCAATGACATGACCTGACATTTTAAAGCAGATAACAAATGATACCTTGTCAATGCCACCAATTTATTATTCCCTCTCTTGTACCTCTGTGTCGCAGTGGGATACCACATTCGTTTTAATCATGGGCGTGCGTTAAACAAATTTTTACCAGAAAAGCATTTTTAACTCCCCTAGTTGTTTCCCATTTCCTGACCTTACAGCCATCCCGCTGTAATGTATAAAAAAAAAAAAAGGCTGTGTTAAATTTTTCATTATTTTATCCAATTTCTGATCCAATTACATGAGGCTCTTCCATCACTAACATGAATGTATATGCTATAGTGTCATCTGCTGCACATTAATCAGGCTTTTTTTTTTAATTCAGTGGACACTGGTGCTAAATCATCTCTCTGAAAAAAATGGGACAAGAAAGAGATGCAAATGAATAAGGAGGAAGCTCCTTTTTGAGCAATTAGAGCAGGAGTGGGTGGCCTTCCAATCAAAGCCCCAAAGGTCTGGAAATGTAGTAGGCTGTTTTACATCTTTTGTTTTCACCTAATTAAAAAAGAATAGGTGCTTCTTCTTGTGTCTACAGTTCTTACTACTTCTTACAAGCCTGCATGAAGAATTTGAACTGTGGTTGGCTGCTAGTCTTAATTCTTTAAACTGAATGTGTCACTCAGCTGAAAATGCCTGGTATTATTAAGGTTGATTTCTGGACATGTTACAGAAAGAAGACTTCTACTGGGATGAGAGTCTCTCTCACCAGAGTTTAGAATGTTATTTTGGTTAATGTGCAGTTTTGTGGGTGAAGGAAGGGTAGGCTTTTGGATGGGAAATACATAATAGTTTCTAAATTTGGTATTTTGTTTATTTCATTCAACTGTGATTTCTCACTTGTAAGGGACCTGGTCTCAAAGTCAGATGGAGAATATACTTATGATCGGCACTGATAGGCATGAGCACTACAGAAACTGGAGCCTTGGGATTTTCCTAGATCTTCAGAGTCAGATCTAGGGGTGTCCTACATGGAGAAAAACTAAGCTTCAAGAGCACAAAGTCAAACTGGGTCACGAAGACCCTTGAACTTGCAGCAAAGCTTGGTATTAGAGGAGGTGTGCGTGTTTTCTTAGGTTTTGGTATAGTTGCCCAGGAATTTGAAAGGTCAAGATTAGTTTGAAAAACTCCATAGCTTCAGGAATATAACTGTTTGCTGAATTTTACGTTTTTTGAGAGCGCTGTTTACAGAGATGTTGTCTTGTCTTTCCCCTTTGAAAGCGCATGGATTGAAATCAGCTCTATTTTATGATTAGATTTGTGGTGGTTAAGAAGTTTTATGTGTCCAGAATTGCCTCAAGAAATCTTTTAACACAGAAAATTATACTAAAGAATCAGGACTACTAAGCTTCCTTGTGGTGTTTTTTTTTTTTTTTTTGTTTGTTTGTTTGTTTGTTTTTTC
>VXBN01015402.1:0-46380 GCA_013397395.1 Sinosuthora webbiana | reverse complement strand
TTGGGGGGGGGGGGGGGGGAGAGGGTGGGGGGTTTGATTCAGTTTTTTTGTTGGCTTTTATTCCCTGATATTAATTTAGCATCAAGTTTGACATAGGAAGGAATACAGTTTGCATTGCAAAATGTATGTATCCCAAAATTGTTGGATAAATATTTGAAATCTTTTTCATATTAATGGAAAAAATTATGTGGACGTGGCATACAACAGAAAATAAGTGTGGGGACTTTGTCTGGTTTTCAGCCTTGGCAGAGCATGTGTTTATCTTTTTTACATTTGGAAATACCCAAGGAGATCTTTAATCATAGACATTAAAGTCATTAGACATTTGAATTCACTGAAATCAGTAGTAGATTTTTAAGAAATAAAATCACTTGGAATTCATGTTTAAGGCTTTTTTTTTTATTCATTTATGGATCAGACGCTTTCTATGGTTAAGCCTATCATGGCATTTAAAATGCAATTTATGATTTCTGTTATTTCTTCTGCATAATTCAGAGACCTTGACTGTCATGGTACACACAGAAATTTTAAATTTATGGTGCCTTCGATTTCAATCAGCTGTGTCACCACAGTTATATTACATTGCAGCACAAATAAGTATATATGCAATACGGCAGCTTACAGTTAAACTACAAATTATAACCATACATTTAAAATAAAATATGAAATCAAGGAATCAGAATGAAAGATAGAATTACGAATTTTATTTTTTTTTCCTGAAAGTGAAATCCAGGGTTATTAACTCGAGGATGGCTTTTCCTTAGGGCCAGCATGGCCCATTTTCACCAGAATTTTGAGGGCCTTCCTACAGTGTTTCATTGTTATCTTGTCTCAAAGATGACAAGTAGAGGTATCACATCAGGACAGAGGTGGCAGCAAACCTCCTGCATTTTGTTGCAACACCTAAGCTACAACATGTAAAAGTTACTTACAATATGTGAGAGGCTGCTAGGACATAACTATATTTTTAAGTAGCAGAATTCTCTTGCTGTCCTGCACTTATGCCAGGGCCCTCAGTGGGGTTTTTTCTGGCTACCCTCAAGTTGGCTGCAACAGCTATGGGGCAGTTTGGGAAAGGTTTGCAAAGAAATGACCATTTGGTCTGGTTGTTGCTGTTGTTGTTTTCCAGTGTATAGCAACCATATATTTTTGTGTTTTAATATTGTCTGGATAAGAAGAAAACAAGAGCATTTATTCCTTAATCCCATCCCTTTAACCCATCAGACATGGTTCCTGTGACATTCTGCGACTTAAGCATTATTTCAAGCTGCTTTTTTTTTTTTTTTTTTTGTGTTCTTCTGAATTGGATGTTATTTCTAAATAAGGATAAAAGGGTGATTCTTAACACTGTCTCTGTAAAATAGGACAAAACCAGCCTGATCAGTCTTAAACTGGCATGATGGTGTGACAGCAACCAAGAGAGAGGTTTCAAGTACGGAGAACAGCATCATATTGGTGTAACCTTTTAGAAGTGACCAGGGGTGACCAGCTGGTTTAGACTGGTTTAAGAGAATTAATATTTTAAAACTAAGTAGTCTGTGTTTCTTATTGTTTTAATTTTATCAGTTTAGAAGAAATGCTACTGGGTGACAGTAGCGTGGTGTATTTAGTGGGAGGTATAGTGAGTGAAAGGGTTAAAAGACTCCACAGCTCTATTGCAAAAATTACACAAGGATACATATAAAAAAAGAATGAGTTGTCTTATAAAGAAATAACATTTTGCTAGCTCTTCCATTCTTAGTGTACTGGGGACTAATATCTGTGATACTGATATAATGTGGTATATGAGTTTCCCCATTTGGCTAAGCCTTCAACAGAAGTAAATGTCCCTAGTGCAGCTTAGCCTGACCTGCTAAGGATAAGAATGAGCGACTGAAATGAATAACTCTTGCTTCTTTCTGAGTAACAACTTTCTGGCAGTCTTGGTAAGAATGCAATTACAAATGTGTGCAGTTAAGGACTTCTCATCACAGAACTGAAATTAAAAGATTAGATGAGATTCAGGAGAGGACAGCTAAAATACAGATAAACTAACATGCAATTACGTCTGGTGTTAGAGACAAATGTGGTTACAACCCACTGAAGTGGGGGTGATAAAAGAGCACTGGGAAATGCAGAGGAAGCTTCCACAATATATGTGGTATTTTGTAGTGATTAAACTTTTATACATTTTGTCCGAGAGAGATTTTCTGTCTTCAGTAGGCTTCAACTTGAGAATTATTTAATCAAAAGTAGATAGGAAGCATATACCTGTAACATAAGTACCTTTACTAAAGAGCATAAGGAGGACTTGTTTAATAATGGTGCCAGAATTAGTAGAAGGTTCAAGAACAATAAAACAAATAAGAAAGATATTTTTTGTTTCTTTTAATAATTGGTAAAACAGAATAGCAATTCAAAATAGAAATTGTTACAAATATAAGAACTTATCCTGAAGGCTGTTCCCTTCAGGCAGGACACTGTGCTCTGATTAGCACTGGTGTCAATCCACGTTCTTTTTGCTGAAGCCTGGAGTTATCCTGACTGGTAAGGGAAAGCAAAATCTGTCCTGAGGAGATTTGTTCTGCAGAATAGTCAAGATCTCAGCTGCATAGTGAGAACTCAGCAGTTTTGTTAAGGGAAACTTCTAAAACAGCCAAGGCAAAATCCCATTGATCTCGGCACTAAGGAGACATCACGGTGGGATACAAAAGGCTTAACTCACTTCAGGGCCCTGATTTTCATGTCCTGTCTAACCTCACCTTTTTTGTGAACTGTGCCTATGTTCTGTTTAACAAACCCACTTTGTGCGTTTTTTGTCTTCATATTTAATCCTTATTAGGTTCCAACAACACTGCTTCACTTGTGGTTTTATCAATTTTCCAAAAGATTGTCACTGGAAATGTTTGCAGACCTACAGCTTCCAAATTCTCTGCATTCATATTTTGTTACCCTATTAAAACAAATCTAGTTTCTGTCATAGCAAGATAGACTCTTTATAAAAGCAGTCAAAAGTTCCAGGCTGAAATCAGTGATTACAACAGAAAAATTCTATAGTGTTTATATGATTAATAGCGCCATGTGAAATATGGTAACCTAGATAGGGAAATGAGGAGGCCAGATAATTTGAGAATTAGAACCTTGAAGTCCAGAGAGGGTACATTCAGAGACCTGTTATCTCCCGTCAGGCCTGTATATATCAAATTTTTTTTGTCAACTTTGGTGGCATTTATACTGGCATAAAATTGTGTAAGGGAATAATTCAGTGTCTGGTTTCTAGAGCTAAAAGGGAAAATACTCTAGTAGTCTCCTGTGCCATTTCTGAATGCAGGTCTATCTACCACATACAGTGCTCCAAATATCTGCAAGTGAGCTCACACACATACAGCCTGGGAGGGTGGGAGGTCACCCTTTCAGCAAAGCCTCTTACTGAGGGGATCTTGTTAATCCTTATAGCCTGGTTCAAACTAATTAGGATGGATATGGACACTGTAAAGAGAAAAATAGACCGCCTGTCCTTGAGGAATCCCCTCAAGGATTGGAGCAGGAGTGGAGAGAGAGCTGTGCAGTCACTGACTGTGGGGGAGGATCTGTGACAGACTGCACAGTGCTGCTTCCAGCACCTTCTGGCTCACCTAGTGAAAAGACATGGCTCTCAGCTTTTAAAGGTGAACTGAAAGAGCAAAGCAAAAATTAAACCTAATTAAGCACCAGTTTCTGTGCTGAGCTCTTCCTCTGAAATGGCAATGTGGGACAGGCAGAAGAGAAGGGGACATTGTAAGCAACTTATTTGAAAATTTTTTATACCCAGAGACTGGGTTTTCTTTGCTTCCCTAAAAGGTCATGACTCAGCAACATAAGAATGATTTGGGTTTTGTTTTTAATTGCAGTGTGTATTTAAGTAATTTAAGTATTTAAGTAATTTTGACTTTAGGGGGTTTTTTTACTAAACATACTTCCTTTTTTCTTTCATGTAGAATGAGAAAAAGAGGCACAGCAGTTTATCTAGCCAGTTCGTGCCCCAAATTCTTCTGAGCAGAGCAGGGTTTGACCCAAAATTTTCAAAATGAAAGGACGATTTCATGAGCCTTGCATAATTCTCTGAGGGAAGAGATGTTTTCCACAGTTTTCAAGTTCTCATTAGCCAGTTTCTGATGATAATGTCTTGTCAAGAAAATTTATAAACCTCTAACAGCTCGAAGCCACACCTCAATATAAGAAAAAAATTAGAGAAGAGAATATCTGCACTCTATAGATCACACTAAGCATGAGTCTGCTGAGCAGAGCAAAATATACACTTTTTACAGGGCCATTTCTCTGCAGACTTTGAATACCTCCAAAAGTGGAGTTTCCACAGCCTCCCTGAGCAACCTGTGTCAGGTCATCCTGAGAGTTTCCTGCTGTTTGGAGAGGACTCTGAAAGGAGGCTCCATCCCTGGAAACATTTAAACATCCTGTGCTTCAGTTTGGGCCCACTGCCCCTTGTCCTGTCAGTTAAAGAGGGCATAATACAGTGACCTAAGCAGAAGAAAACTAATTTATCATTTTGCTTCAGTCACAAACAGAAGTCTGTAGCACAAGGTCATTCCTGGAAATGTCTTTTTGTTCAATTCCGAGAAAAACAGATGTGAGTCCAGCAGTCAATGCTCAAACATCCTCAGCATTGTCAGCCACTTGTGGCTGCAGAGCTTGGAATCAGACAGGTCTCACACGCCAAAGAAGTGAAATATTACCTTCAGTCCACTCAAAATGCATTTTTCTCCCTGAATTAAGCCCCCAGGTCCACAAATCTCAAGAGCAATTAACATGCAAATCTTTAATATTTGGCAGTGAGTAGGACCCATTTCTTTTAATTCCCTTTTAATTATTGCTGAGCTGCTGTATTGGGTGTTATTCTCCCCTTTTTACTTTTTAAAATGTCTTCTTTTTTTTTTTTAATTTTTTTTTTAAATTATCTTTTTCTCACTCAAGTGAGAAGAAAAAGATAACTGTGTCACACCAATGAGGCACCAACAGCCCTTATGATGGCACAAGCTGCATTAGAGAGAGCTGCTACCAGCTTGTGGCACTAGCTCTGGTCATGTTGTGTCTCTGTCACTGGGAACTGGTGAAATAAGTGGCCCAGGACAGATGTCACCTGGCTGTCAGGGAGATGTGGGACGTACAGCCTTGACCTGAGGCTAGGAGAGTCCTGTACAGGCAGGAAGGGGCTCCTCAGGGTGTAAGGTGTCTGCTAGCTCTTGTTTCCCTGGTTTTGACATCCTGAGCTCTGGACAGGGACATGACCACATCATGACATGCTCCTGTCCCCACCCTCCTCCACCACTCAGCCAGAGTGCATTGCAGCTTTCTACAAGGACTACTAAGGATAGGAAAAAACCTAGTCCCAGTCTGCACCATGCCATAGTCCTACAGGCAGCTGTGAACAAAGAAAGCTCTGCACCACCTGCCTTCACTGCAGCCTGTCATTGTTTCATGAACAAACAAACAAAATGTCTCAACTAGAAGAGTGCATAGCTCAAATGAAATTGATATTTTTAATTTTTCACCTTTGTGCAAAGAGTGGCCCGGCTTTCCAAGGCTGTTCAGTAGTATATTAAATATTCTAGGTGGTTCAGCACTTTTCTGAAGATCAGGGCCTTTTGCTGTGTTGCTGATGAGAAACATAAATTCATGGTCACCTTTGGAAATCTTGGTTGAAGCCTGAATAACTTTAAAAAATTGTTATAACTTAAATTTTATCTTCTTCCTTTATAGATTTGTCCTTCCTTTTGTTAGCATTTTCCTTAAGAAGGACTTCAAAGCACATGAACAAAGATGCATGGGGGATCATGCAGGTCACCACGGCAGGTTACAGGTATAAATTTCCTCTGAACCACCTTCAGCTGCACTGTACTTTTGCATCTCCACTGCTCTAATCTCAGTATTCTGGTGAATATGAGAAATTGCTATCCTGACCCCCAGCTGATATAATTTTCACAACTCCTTTAAACTCTCTGCCATTATATCAGTCTATGTTGTTTGGACCATAAGGACTTGTAAGTTATCCAGTAACACTCTCAAAAGTTGTCTTTTAGTCAGCAGTCTGTAGGATCTAATTATCACACGAGCACAGATCATTCGATCAATGGCGCCATGTAAAAGTCAATGAAACCCGTGTACCACAGAGCAGCACAAACCAAAAGAACTGGAGAAGGCTAGTTTTGCAGAAAGAATGCTTTTCATGTGCAAAGCAGCACATGTCATCTAACAAAAGCTCAGACAGAAACAAGGAATGGAAGAATATTAGATTTACACATTTTACATCTAGATGAGAATATAGAAAATGTGAGCTCTTATGAGATTTTTTTTCAAAATCTTGCAAGTAATTATTCTGTGTTTTGCATAAGCAAATTCTTGAATATTATGCAAAATGCCACTGCTCATCTTAGCTGAAGTGTTGATGAAAAGCAAATGCAACAATGTGATTTGAAATCTGAAGTACAAACAGATGTTACTTTTGAATGAACTTCCATTGCTTAACCACTGGCTCTAGTTATTGCCATCTAAAGAGAAAGATGAAGCAACTTTGCATGCTGTGGATGTGGCTGTAAATTTTCAGCATGCAAATGAAATTGTAGCTATTTCTTTAAAGGCAGAGCCTCTAAACACAATGGGTGGGCTCAATTTTTAAATGAGGTTTGGTTGCAATAGGACATTATACCAACTCCCCATGTTAGAAACAAAATCATAAGGTGGGATATATGCTTTAACACTGTTGTACTGTGATTACCTGATATAACTGCCCCAGAAAAAACCCGTTTCTTGCTCCATACCTGCTTTCTTCTTAGCACATCTTGTACACACCTGCACTGGTTGGGGCATTCTGGCAGTGGGACAAGCCTGTGGTAGGTTGACCTTGGCTTGAGCTAAGGACAGAGAGAGATCACTTACTTACCTGTTAGCAGCATGGGCAAAACTTGGGGAAAAATAAATTTGGCTTGGGGAAAAANGAGAGATCACTTACTTACCTGTTACCAGCACGGGCAAAACAAACTTGGCTTGGGGAAAATTAAATTAATTTTTTTGTCAATCAAATCAGAGTAGGATGATGAGAAGTAAACTCAAATCTTAAAAACATCTTCTGTCAGTCCTTCTTCCATCCATCGTCTTGGCCTTGGGCAGTGGCAGATCCATCTTGGAATCAGCTAGCATTGGTTCTACCTGACACGTGGAAGTTTCTGGCACTTTCTCAGAGAGGTTGTCCCCATAGCCACCTTGCTATGTGAAGTTTTGTGTTGCCACAGAAACTGAGTAAAAAGCCCTAATTCAGATTATAGAAGTACATAATAAGAAGATGGAGTGGCTTAAGTGCTGCTGAAGTGCCAAAGTCTTTGCTTAGAATAATTGTTTTCTGAAGGCTATTGCAGGCATACCTAAAACTTTAAATTATGCCAAGATGTGGGAGCTCTTAAAGATGACTTTAAGCTGACTTTTTCCTTCTTTTACTGCCCTTCTGCTGTGTCAGCAGATCTTGGATGCAATCAGTCATCTGACCTAAAGTACTTATTTGTAATTAGGTGTCAAAATAAAGTGATAATAGCAGACTAATTCCAATGGGTCTGTCTACCTGAAATGCAAATCTCTCTCCATTTGAATAATTAAGCTATGAAATTTAGAGTGCTCAAAGCTTTTGATGTTTTGAAGTAATTAGCAATATGGAGAAAGATACTGCTCTCTGCAAGTACCAACAGCTGATTTGTAATAAAATCAATGTGTTTGGTTTTCTGTTATTAACTAAGTTATATTATTCATTATTTACCAGTATTTTGCCAGCTGCCAGCATTTGTAAAAATGTTTGTGTAGCCCAAATGCACTGCAAAGATGAGCACAAACTCTTCAAGTCGTTAATTACCATTTACACGAATAGAACACGTAGGCACTGATCCTCATAAGGCAACAGAGCCCTATCATGCAAGAAGCTGTACAAACCAAATCAAAATTGTTACAAGTTTGATAGCAGGCAATACTGAAAAATGAGCAAAGCAAATATTCAGTTGAGAATTTTAAATCCTCCATTTGTATTTTTATGGGATCATGTTAAAATGCTGCCTGTGCAGAATCACAGAAGACGTGTGTGCACTCAGTGACTGCCAGGTAGTTTGCAAGCTGGTGTATATTGTATTCCTGGGCCTGGGCACAGGGCACTTGGAGGAAACAGGCTGGTTTTCTTCATTGACATCAAAGCTGTAGACAGGGTCTGCTGAATACTGGGCACAGAGAAAGGGAGCAGTGGTGGTGGGTCTGGAGAGAGTGTGAAGTGGTTTGTAGTGAACAAGGTACAGAAGAGGATTAACCCAGCTGCAGTATTGTGTTCCTTGTTGGCAGTTTCACATTTAAGTGTGTTGCATTACAAGATATTCATTTGTCCAGCCCAAGTGCTCTCTCTGTTGAGTTTTGTCGGGTGCCTCTGGCAAGGTGAGGATCTATGAGCAGCCACATACATTGGAAAATACTTAGAACTCTTTCCTTTTATGACTTAACTAAAATGCAAACTCTTACCTTATAGCTTCTGTTTATATTTAAGGATTAATCTTTGAAAGATGTTTCTTCATACCAGCTGGACTGTTGTGCTTAAAGTTTATAGTTCTCATGTGGGAGTATAGGAACTGCTGTTTTAACATCAGACTTGCCACACTTTCATCTGGAGATTTCCTAAAGGATGGTTTGGAAAGATAACTGGCCTGGGAGCATGCATTTCTTGCTTGCATTTTCCTTCATTTAAAGTATTTGTTGCTTGTGAAAGTAGGAATATTCAACTTTTTGTGTGGGTTATTCTGATTATTTCATAAACAGCCTCTAATGATCACAGACCATTATCAGTCTGCAGGCTAAGGGAGCAATACCAACTTCCATTCATCTCTTGCAAAGGCAGTGTGTTGGCCATGATTGCTTCACCTTTGTTTAACCTGTTCTTAAAATCCTGCAAAAAAATTGACCTTCCACATCTCTCTGGGGGAGCTGTCAGGTATTTAGTTACCATTTCATGACATAAACTGAGGTTAATAGGCTTATGTAAAGGCTAAACTTTTTTCTGAAGGCTAAACTAACCACCAGGCACTGGAACGGCTCTTCAGGGAAGTGGTCACAGTCCCAAGCCCGACAGAGCTCAAGAAGTGTGTGCACAACACTCTCAGGTAAATGGTGTGGTTCTTGTGGTGTCATCTACAGGGCCAGGAGCTGGACTTTGGTGATCCTTGTGAGTCCTTTCCAACTCAGGATATTCTCTGATTCTACGACAATATTCAACAAGATTATTGAAAAGTAAAAGCACAATTATTTTAACAGTACTGAAATTATAAACCAGTTTGAAAAGAGGTTTAGAAGTATTCTGATCTGTTTACATGGCCGTCTACCACTAGAAAGAAGCATCTTTAGATAGGGATTTGGGCCAATGAAACATGGCTCTGGTCAATCACAACAAAGCTTAAACATGTTTGTGAATAATACAAAATGAAGCTGTTTATAATCCTATTCATAGATGCTGGGAATGGATCAGATTTGAGTCAATTTCACAGCAATTTATGTACCTTTTTATTTTGCACTTTTTTGCATTATTTTCAAAACAAAATCAGAAAATACCAGTTTTTCAGAGTTTCACTAGTGCAAATGGTATTTTAATTAGCAGTCTACTGAAGAGATTCTGGGAATAGCATCTGCCCTCTTAGTGTGGTTAGGCAGTGATGTCAGTGTGCTTAAATCAGGCAGGTGTACAAGTTCTTTGACATCTGTGAAGCTAATGGATCAAATTATTCTCTTATTAATTATTCTCTTATGAATATTTAAATCCTGAAAAGTCTGCAGAATACCCTGATACATTTTTGCCCTCATACACCCCGTGCATGCAGCACCACTGTGGGACACACAATGGTGCCCACAGGGTTACTGTAATCGTTACCTTTTGTGATTGCAGTGACATGGGTGGGAACAGAATAACAGGCTTGGAGATACTTCCCAGGAAGACAGATGAGAGAAAAATTCAGATGGAGGTTTTCAGATGGCAACTAAATCCCAATTTCTTAACTCCCTCTTCATTTCCTCAGTATCCCAGCATTGAGATTTTCACAGGTTTTAGAGGTGAATTTTTTTTTAAAATTAAAATTTCACATTCATACCTAGGCAAAGCATTTCACACCAGAAACAGTGTTTCTGATTATTCTTGCAGGTGTAACATTACTGCATAAATATTGGTATTTGCATACCCAGCTCCAGAGATACACATGCAAATCAAGCTCAGTTTATTTGCACACGTTCAATTATCGTACTTATTTCATTATTCTCCTTTAGTTCATGGACCAGGTGCTGTAAACACTATGGCATCTACAGTACTTACTCCTCTGGTGGTTTCTTCCAAGCTGAGTGTGTGGCTTGCTAGTATAAAAGCTTGGAGCTCACTGAGAATCTAAAAGAATCAAACCCGTTTGAGAGCTGGTGATGAGATACTGGAGGTAAATAAAACCCTTTCACATTAAATTTTACTGCCATTCGGGTGAGATTTAGTTACTTTACTTTTGCAAAATGTGAGTTTTTCTTTTCTATCCAGAACGCACACTGCTCTGTGTTGTGGGCAAAGCTCTTGCATGTAGTCTGAGTTTATTTTCAGAGTTGTAAATCTATGGTTTAGATGGGCAAAGCGTTAAAAGATACTAGGTGGCCTGTGAATTCTCAAAATAAGGAGGAGGCACTTCAGAGATTTTAAACTCCTGGATGATAAAGAAGAGGTATAAATAGTGGCTTGTAGCAGTATTAAGAAACCTCACCTACGTAGAAACTGGTACAATATTTACTGCAACTAATAAATATTTGTAATTGTTATGTGGTACTTTTCAAATGATATTTCATGTCTAGTTTTATTTTGAGTTATTTTTTACAACTTCAGTTCGTCATGAAAACAAGTTGTATAGCTTATGGTATTACTCCAGCAAAATGATTTCCATAAATAAAGCAAGAGGCAATAGAAAGGAACATATATAAAGATTAATGCACCAGACTTTTAAGCCTACACTGACTAACAATAATTTCTGAGACTTAAGTTATTGGGAAGGAAATCTCTCATATGGAAACAGGCAACAAATCCAAACCTACCTGAGCACTATAGGCAATTTACTTTCCTTCCACTTAAAGAATTGTATTTTTATAGCCATTTTCCCTGAGCTTATTGATTTTGTATGCAATTTTCTTCAGAGACAGAAAGCAGCTAGATTTGGCACACAGATGGATGCAGACAACAATTAATGCTTGTGCTGTTTGTCAGCTGGGGAGTGCTGCTGTGGGGTTCTCTGCACAGGACAGGGAGTGTTCCCCTCCTGTGAAACTGCCTGGGGAGGTGACCACACTGCTGGGGAGGGGGGCACCAGGAAGGTAAGAGCATATCAGAGAATCATGTCAAAATAAGAGAGGCATCTACAGAGACAGGCAGTTAATATTTTCCTTCTTTAAAAAGAGAATAGTCACAAGCAAGTGCAACTGAAAGTGACACCTTGCCTTGTATCATTTCCAAATTAATTTCCACTGAGTCAAGTGTGAAAAAAATGTGGAGCAAATGTCAGAGAATGTAAAGTCAATTTTCTAATTAAAGGCAGTTAACAACCCTACCTTTAAGTCCTCGATGCTGAGATAAAAAATAATAAAAAAAACACAAAACACCAGAACCTAATATAGCCTGGATCCCAATTAACATCTGTAGCTTGTAGGAACTAAAAGCCACCAGTTTCTTTTAGAAATTTTCATTTCATTTCTTAATGTGGTAAAAATAACAAAGTTAATTAGGAATCAGGTTAAACCCACTTTAGACAGAAATACATGAAGAATAGGGGCCTAAATTATGAATATGTTATTATATCATCCTTGAATGATATGATATATCAGAGAAAAAAACTAGAAAATTTGTTAAGATCTTTCTTAAAAAACAAGAAGAATATTCATTCGGATCTGGCACAAAAATGTCCCTCCATTTTTATTTAACTTTTTCTTACAAGTCTTCATCACAAAAGATCATAACAACCTGTAAAAGAAGACTTGATGTGTATGGAAGGTACTGCCGGTTAATGAACTGATGCAGCTCTATCACCTAAGGTGCATGTTATCAGTGGAGTGAATCTAGAAAATGCTTTGCTACAAATTCATTATGTATGATGCAATCCATAAATTACTGAGGTTCTCTTATGCACCTAGAATGACAGAGATGTCAATGCTGCAGCTCTGCAGACTGGAAAACACTAATTATTTAATGACATCCAGTGCAAGAGCATGAGACACTAATGATCATTCTTTTTTGCTTTCCATCTAAAAAACATGTTCCCTATAGCTGGCAATCATGAAAACAAGCAAGAATCAAAATTGACACCTTAAACTTCAATTTATGAACAAGCTACACACATTTTAAAACAGCAGTCCAGGAATACCAGAGGCCAGGTGCAAGCTTTCCCCCTCCAGATCTACCTACTTTAAATCCTTTCTTGATTTCTGCTGCCTTGCCATTTCCTCTGCCATTGCATGGTGATCCCTTTCAATGGGCAATAATTCACTGTGTTTATCTCACAGCCTAAAGAATCGTGGTAGATTGGATTGGTACAGTTCCCACACCACATACCTTATTAATTTCAAATGCAACCAACCAGGGAAAACTGTGATTAGAAATCCTTACAAAAATGCCATACACTATGGAGAATCAGGAAATTCAGCCATTCTCTGTGAATTGCAACACTGAAAAAATTTAGAACACATGGGAAAGATGCTTTGACCTGATTTACCTTTTATTCTTCTTGTTTCTGCTGGAGCCATATCTTCTCTTATCTTTGGAACAAGGCATTATATTTTTTCCGAAGGACTTCAGGAAGCCTTCATCTGTGGCTCACACTTTGTAGAGCCCACATTTACATTTTACATTTACATTAAAAGAATTACCATTTTTAAGCCCAGAACCTTGTTTCATGTTGCATTACAGCAAACACGTGCTCAGTGACACTCACAGCTTAGGGCAGAGTGTGGCATTGCAGGGTGTCACTCACAGGTGGCCGTGCACCTGGCCTGACCCCTGAGCACACTGCAGAACTGAGCCTCTGGCAGAGCACACCTGATGCACCCTTCCTCACAGGACATCACTGCTTCACTGGGAAGTATGAGGAAGGAGACATACATGGTGCAGTTAGAGGACAGTTTTAAATGTCTGACATTTTAAGACTTCTTTCCAATGAGTACAGCATTCCAAGGTCTAAGTTTTACAGGGCATCAGTGTAAAAGGGAAAGTGTGGGTAGCTCCTTCTGCTTGAACTGCCTCTAGGTGCCCTAAGGCTCTTCTCATTTATTCAATGGTCTGTGCAGCCAGCTTTGCCTCCTTGTGCCCCTGCCACACACTCAGGAACCAACAGCTCCTGAAATGATTTAAATCTTTGTATAAGGAAGGTGACTCTTTGGCCTTGCACCTGCACAGAATTGCCAAAGCAGCACTGGTGAGCAGCTCCATGGGACAGACAGAGCATATGCCAGCAAAAATCACAGCAATGAGTGAACACAACAGCTCAGAAGTTAGACACAGGAAGTTTTTAGCTTACAGTGGAGTCTGATTGAGAAAAGAATTATTCTGGTAGAGAAAAACATTCTTTGGCATGGATTACAGAGACAAATCTCTTATGGGCTGGTGGATGCACTTGACAGAAAATGCATTGTCTGGCAGGACAACCACATATACTGTTACCTGCAGAAATTAGTAATTCTATGAAAAAACATTATTCAATTTGGGACTTCATAGTATAGGAATATCAAAAGCAGTGTAAGTGGTTAAGTGAAAGGCTTTTGTCCTTATGTGGATGCGGCCTATGAAAAGGAAGAATGTGTTTTATTTGAACTCATATCCAGTACTACTATTTCAATATTTTATTTTTGTGGATATACAGTTTCCTTCTAATGAAGGAAACTAGATGCTTATTGTGTCTTTGAAATGTATGTTTGTCCTGATAGGAAGGCTCTTGTCACTATGCTAAAGATGCTTGAAGTAATTCAAATGTGATACCTATCTGAATAATAAATTCTGAGGTTTTGATACCCATAATCCTTTTCTAGAAGAAATCAGTGAGCTTCTGCAATTTTTCTATGATAAAGCTCATCAATCATACTTGTATCAACTGTTTAATCTCTCATTATTGCATTGTGAATTTATTTCCTATTGCTCCATTTCTTCTTAGCACATGCATTCTCTGTCCCTAGATTTACGAATCTTGGTCTTGACCTTCGCAATAGTTTAATGGGTATTTAAATCAAATAATTTTAAGTAAACATCAGAAGCCATTTATTGATTGTGAGCCAGAAAAGGCAGGAGTTCAGAGGCTTGTAAATTGTACATATAAGTGGTTCACCTATGTGAGCATTAGACAAATGCCCTGCCCAGGCAGGAAAAGAGGATGCCTGTCCTATGTATTCCAGTCCAAGGCATGAGTTTAAGCAAACCAAAAATTAGGATTCTCCACTAATCATGGCTTCTTTTAGGCTCAGTTTCACCCTCTGATACCACTCTTCTACCTTCCCCTACCCAATAGTACAGGGCAGCTGTGATCTCCTGATATCTCCTTTTTGCTTCTTCTTTCTCCCACTGTTCCCCTGCTCTGCTGTGGGTCCTCCATGGGGAGCAGTCCTTCAGGATAAACCTGCTCCACCATGGGCTTTTTCTTCTAAGGGAACATTCCCCTGCTCCAGCATGGGCCAGCAGCGTGGATATCTGCTCCAGTGTGGTTTCTGCAGGCATTGCAAGGGAATCTCTGCTTCAGAGATGTCTGTTGTCAGGAGCTGCACTTTTAAACAAAGTTTTACAGCAGCCATATGGAAGGAGTCCTTGTACCTGCGCAGGATTTGGCATGGTAGAGCCGTGGGAGCTCAGATGTGGAAAGGACTGGTCTATTCCAGAGTCACTCAGAGGCAGGGTGTATCATTAAAGAAACGGTTCACTTTAGGCAGGCGTAGGACATCTTTAAGCTTTTTATCCCTGCCTCAGTAGAGGTTAATGTGTCTCTGCCTACAGTATAGCACATTCCTCGCAGTTACTTATTGCAGTTAATTTTGCTAATGCTGCTGATCTGTTTGCAGATTGGCAACATCCTGCCATTAACAGTCGTGCCCTAGAGCCCACTGCAAACCTTACCAACCTGTCTAAAAAGGTGTTCAGCCATCATGCACATATCCATTGTGCTGATCAAGAGGCTGCTTTTGGCACTAGTGTCTGTTTTGCTCCATCGTCAGTGATGCCACTTTTATTTAAAAGCTGTTATTGATGTATTTTTGCACTCTCTAGTTCAGATGATTAAGAAGCACATTCCTAAACTCATGTTCCCTGCCTTATAACACAGTGGGGCTAATGCTTGTTTATGAACCAAGGGACAGATATGGAAACCCTCAGTATGGATTTGTATGTCTTTATTTGTGGACAGTTTGTAAGATTAAATTACGTATCAATGTTTGCTTACTCATTAGATTAATGCACTGCAAGCAGATTTAGAATCTTGTTTTGTATAGGTTTTTCAAGAGCTGCTTAATATGTTTACTCTTGGATGTACTTGCCCATAAGATTGAACGTACACAAAATAAATCATCCAAACAGTGATTAAAAATAAAACATATTTGACCATCATATCATTTAGTTAAGACCAAATATTTCTGTAGAACTGCAGGACTATGGCAGATGAAAAGAGCAATTCCTACCTTAACAGCTCACCAAAGTGCCATCACTGCAGTGAAAGATCAGATGGATATCACCTAGGTAATGTGCCTTGTCAGAGGCTGTGATGTACTGTGTAATGCAGGTGGTATCAAGAGGTTCTCAATCTTGTTATGCTACTACCAATGCACTGAAGTGGCCCTTTCTCAGAAGTGATGGAGGGGCACCTAAAGCCAGCCCGCTGCTGAGCAGCTCTTCGTGTTTCCCGAGGATGATAGAGAGAGTGGGACACATACCAAGACCTTACTAGGTTTACATGTAAGATTCAGTGAGAATAAAGTCTCAAAGATAAAAACATGCTGAATGTGTCTGCCCTGTAGATCAGAATATCAGTAGTCTTCGAGAAATGATCATTTGTTTCCTGGTGCTATAATGACAAAGTCCCAATAGAGCTGGTCAATGCCCATTGTGTCGTGCTCTTGCTTGCTTTTTCTTTCTTTTCCCAAAAAAAGCTGTAAACCTCTAATGTCCTCTATTACAGAATCCAATTTGTGACCTGCTGTAAGGGGCACTATCTCATTAGTCAGTGAAAGCAGAAACAACACACCAAGCAAATAAAGAATAATGGGTGTGCCTTGCTAACAATTGGAGCTCTCCTGACAAATAAGACGCACAGTTTGTTCTCAAGGCCATTGACAGAAAGCCACCTAATGTAATTAGGCACAGCTGCCTTTACACTGTATTTGAGATGGTGCTGGCTGCACAAAGAGTATTTTCTCTGTATTATCAACACAAATGATGTCAGTACACAGAGTGGTTCTTGACAGGCTTCACATCTCCACTGCTCAGGTATTAGGGGATACAGGAAACAGGAGAGTTGTTTGACTTAGGCGTTCCTTTATTTAGAAATAAGAACCCAGAATAAGCCACACCACATCTGCATCCAGACAAGAGACAAGTATGCAAAGATAGCAGACTTAGCTGAAGTGTGTAGCGTATGTACTGGTTTAGGCCACTGCTCCTCTTGCTTGTCTGTTTTTGAACAGTCATGCTATAGGTGTCTCAGTGGCTTTCCAAGACCCCTTTTGTCACACCCATTTTTATGCTGTTTTATTTTTAGTACTTCACTGGAACACACTGACTTCACTGATTCATTAGAAGTTAAGTCCAGCTAACTCTTCCAAAGGCTGTAAGGTTCAAAATATTCAAGTGAATTGAGTGAAGCTTTCCTAACAACATTTGGCCAGATACAAAAATACCAGGTTTCTTCAGCTAGGCCTAGAGGTGGCAGAGAGAGATACGAGAAGTTTTCAAACAAAATTTGTCTCTCCTAATTGTAGGGATTTTTTTTTGTTTGTTTGTTTGGGTTTGTGTTTTTTTTTTTTTTTCCATTTATGCCCCTTAAGTCTTCACGGAGTCTCAGGGAGTGCCACAGTTGTAAATGTTATTGACTGGCATGATTATTCAATTTATATTACGTTTTCAATTTTGCAACTTTTGTTCCATTTTTTCTTTCCCTTACTCTATGTCTCTCACTGTTTTTGTCACACTGTTGCTCACAATCTTTTGAAAGTGTTTTGTAGCTATAAGTCAACTAGCAAATGGTCAAACGATATAACTTTTGAACCTTTTTCTCTGAAGACAGAATTTCACCTTTTTTTGTGTGATCTGAAGTAGGTTGTGAAGCTTCTTTGATATATCTGTCAATGTGTAGGTCTGCATCATACCTCAACCACTGCAGAGGGCTTTTGCCTTCCCTAAGTCATGCTGAGAAGAAGACTACTATGTTTAGATCTTATTTGTTTGAAGGGATAAATGTCAATTATTTTAATTCTTCCTGCCCTAGTAAATAACCTTAAACCTTCCACAACTATATCATGGCAAGCTGAAAATCATATTCTCCCACCTGCCTCCTATGTAATATCTCCCCTTTTTGTACAATAATTGGAAATACAGTGAGTGGCCCACTTCGGACACCTGAAAAACTGGTATTATCTCTTAGCCAAATAAATCACAGGCAATAATTGATAATATTTCTCTGCATCCTTTTAACTTTCTCCTCTATTTCTGCAGCATGCCCCGAAGGCTTTTCTCTGAGAATAAGGAACTATGTGAGGCTCATGCTTCTTCTCTTCAAATGAGTCTTTGGTAATTACTGAGCTGGTTTTGCTGACATAGTGCAAGGTGCCAGCAGTGGACCAAGTGAAGTGCAAGGAAACAGGGGAAGAAAAATTCTGTTTAGATGGGATAAATGAGACTATTTATTGATGCAATGCATGGACAGTGCTCTCAAAGTAGAGGCTTAAGGTGACATTCACAACTCATTCACCTTTTTTTCTCTCCATTCATTATACTTTGCCTTTTCCATTCTCTCTCCAAAATCAGTATGTTCAGTGCTCAATTTGAGAAGTATGGATAGTCCTACATATTTGGCACTATCTTCTGTACATACCCAAAAGAGTAGGGCTCTATAAATAATAACCTATGCTGCTAGCTCAGCATTTCAGTTCATTTAATGAGACACAAGTGACAGCCCCACATGCTTTACAGAGAATGTCTAGAAGGGATATCCTCTTTTTGGCTCAGCAAAATTATCTGTGTCTTCCAGCAATATGAGTCTGCTCCAGTCTGGCATTATTTTGAAGACTGGAACCTGGGAAAACATTGTGTTTCTAAACAAAACAAACCTGGAACAATCAGTTCCTTTGAGGTACTCTTGAGTCACATTGTGCTGGCACATCAAGCTGCTGACAAAATCTGTTACATCAGATAGTGTCTGATATGACTGAAAAACCCCTTATGCAATGTATGGTAACAGAACTGGATTATGTGTCTTTTTCTTTTTTTTTTTTTTCTTTTTCCCCGAAAGAGAATGTGCAGTTTTCAAGAACTGCTGTGTGCTCACTTGTCTAGCCTTCATTTACCTGTAAAACACAGACTCAGGGTAATCACACATTCTCAAGGTGCTGGGTTTCTGCTTTGTTTATTCATCCTTTCATTCTGAGCATCTTCTCCTGTTTTCCTTTTTTTTCTTTGAAGGTTTTGTTAAGTATGAGGCTGCTCTTGCAGGGTATTTGCAGCATGAGGCTGACAGAGCATCTCTCCAGGATGCATTGCAAACAGGACACAGGGCTGGGAATTATATTCTGTGGGCTTTTTTTAAAGTTTGGGAAGAACCATGGCAGGCATCTAATTCTATTTTTTGCACAACACAAGCCAAAGTACCTGTAATATTTTCATATCCAAGAGATTGAATAAACTTATTGTTCCATTCCAGATACTCACACAAATTAAAGATTCCACGTAATGGGGCAACACATCTGTACAATCTGTTGCTAAGTACCTCTTGGCACTTAAAACTGTTGTGCATTTAATTCCCAGCTTAATATCTCCATTGCCATCATCATACATAAAAAAGGTGTGGATTTTTCTTTTCATTCTTGTTCTGTACTTTAGACTTCAGTGTCCATAGTTGAGGCATAAAAATCTGTTCGGGTTTTTTTTAGTGGAAACATTGATGCTAGGAATGAAATAATTACAGCAGTTGGAGGCTTTATGAAAAATCCTGGTATCACAACACTTGCATTAAAGGTGCAAAAAATCATATCAATTAAAGCCATTGAAATTTATGTAGCTTCTGTTCCCATGCACTGACAACACCTCGCAGTGTCTCCTTTTGTTAGCTTGAGGAAATACCTGGTATTCACTCTTTTCCCCCTCTAAGTGTTCTTAAAACAAAATGGATCCTTTTTAATCTTCTTATGGATAAACTAGCTAAATCCAGGATCTCTGGTTTCTAGACTTGTCACTTGGCTGGTTTTAAGCAATAGCTGCATTCAGAATCATTGAAAGGTCTTGCATGTGTGCATTTGCCCCAGTGGTCCTGGGAAACACAAACACTGATGCAATCACACCCAAAGTGCATGGGCACAGCAACTCTACCTCATTCTGGCTGCCCTCACCTGGCTCAGGTCACTTGGACAGGGCTTCTGGTTTGGCAACACCCTGTTTAGATAGAGTTTAGAGGAACGCTTCACATGATGTAGCAAGATAAAGTACAGCCCATTTTGTGATTCATCTGTTATAAGTGTTAACCACAAGCTCCTGCCCTTCTGAAGGATCCATCATGTCCTGTAACTCAAGCACAATTTTAATGAAATTCAGCACAGTGCACTTAGTAATTTCTGTAGTTTTTCATGTAATTCATCAGTCATGTAATCCATTATGTTCAGTTGAGTTAATCATACCAGGTGTCCCTCTTAACATGCTATTTTTAATTTTTCTTCTTATCACACAAGATTCTAGTGTCAGTGTTAAAGCATTCCTTCAACATGGGATAACAATTTGCTATGCTTCAAAATGCTGTTGCTACAGTGGGTAATCATGTAATCACTTGGTGCCTCAGGTCTTTATGTGTAAGATGGTAATAATTTTGCTGCTAGGGGATGGGAGGAAGCATTGTGAAGATAAACCTGTAGCTACTTGGAATGTAAAGGGATATTGCAATTAGAGATGCTAGGAAAGATCTTACTGATAAAAAGTGGAGAATTCTTCCTGAAGGTTAAACAATTTGGAGGACTGAGTTCCTGTTTTAACAGGACAATGCAAAACAGCTTTGAAAAATGGCTTGGATTTTGTTTCTTTCTGCTGTGCAAAGCTGCATACACAGTAGGGAATAAAATGAATGGTTCCTACTAATAATGTGCACTTCATATCTCTTTAGACACTGAGCTTTTGTACAGCTGTGTAAGGGGGCAAACACAGCTTTGGCCTGTGGTAAAAGTCTGAACAATGCTCAGATTTGTTGAAAGTTTCAAAGAATTTGTTTCCTTAAAAATCTTTTGCATTAGTTAAGTCAATGTCTCAAACTACTTGATGAAGTTTATGCAGTTTGTCAGTGAGACTTGGGCTTTGTTTCGTACCAGTGTTGTCAAATTCATGTCACAAGAAGATTCCAAGTTAGCAATGGCAGACATTAAGAAAAATTGCAGTAAAATACACTGTGCTAGAAAATAATGAAATAAAATGTTCTGGTTCAGGAGTTGGAATGGAATGCACCACATTTGTCAGCAAATGATATATGAGGTGGAGCGGAAATGTCCCAATTATATTTTATTACTCTTTGGAACAGTCTTTGTTTAAAATTCCTAATTTGTGCATAAATGTTTTGTTTCAGAGAGAAAGCTAGAAGATGGGGAATGGTGTGACAGGTTTAATTATATTTAAGAGAATACAGTGGAGATCAAAGCCAAAGAGATAAAAGCCGCAACTACTGTATGGGCTGGAAATTTCTTGTGAATCATAAGCACCCTTAAGCATAGTGCCTTCAGAGGCAGCCATCCTGAATTCAGGACACAGGCACGGCTGAAATGGAAATTCTCTATTTACAGTGTTTTATGAGCTGTACTGGCTGCTCTTAGTGAGGTGCCTGTACTTAGGCAGGCACCAAAATGTCTGGGAACATTCACCAGAAAACAGTAAACCAAACAGTGCCACCTAAGTCAGCAGCTCCAAAATAACTCCCCAGGGGCAGCATTGCTGTGAGCTGTTTGCAGGGTTAGCATTTGACTGTGGGCCAAGAAAAATCTTGTGTCAACAGACATAATCAGAACCCCTATGGCAGTAATGACCCTGTCACAGTTTTCATTAGCTATTAGGAATTTGGAAGGAATGGGCTTCCTACACAACTACCTTTTTATTGGTGCTACATGATCTATTACTAAACCAAAGTTATCAAACTGCTGCATCTCCTTTCTGAAAGGCAATACCTAGTAAAGGAAATGTAAGCCAAAACAAGGTCCTGCTAATATGTTAAGCAAAGATGCATCTCCACAGTTTTTGCTTCTGCTGTTTTACTCTAAATCCACTAATCCTATATACTCTGCTCTCCTCAAAGCATTGCTGCTGTATTCCCCCTCTTCAGTGGGAAAAAAAACCATAAATCCCTACACTTCTTCCTGGGAAGTTTCTCCCCATTCTTTTCCTCCAGCCTCTGCACCCTGATCATCCAGACCCAGTGTGCCTCCAACTCACATTTCTTAAATGAAATTCCTTCCCTTCTTGTAGATGGGCATAGCAAGATGTCTGTTGCTTCTGCTACAGAAAAAGAAGAAAAAGCATTAGGCTGCCTTGGACTTGGGACATTTGATTGAACAGAAAGAACAAGTCTTATTCTTGGAGGGCAGGAGTCAGGAACCCAGTGGTGTGGTGTTTTGAGGAGGTGGAATCTGTTGTTGGTGCATGTGGTTGAGTAAAGCTGCTGTTAGAAACAAATTAGTATTCAACATTACGAAAGGATTGTTGGAAGTACCTCACCTCTGAGCTGCTGTCCAGGGTATTTCTCTTTTCCTCTGCCATTTTTCCGAGGGGGAGTTCAGTTAACTTCTCCACACATCTGAAAAGCCCAATCAAGAGGATGAAGTAGAAATGCTCATAATCATCTTAGTTCAGTCCCAAGCTTATAAATGTCATCACACCAGGAAACATGGCTGTATGTATTCTACTTTTTTCTGTTCCTGCTGCTGTTTATATGTGTAGAGGAAGATGACTATAGGGATGAAATACCTTTCCTATGAGGAAAGCCTGAGAGAGTTGAGGTTGTTTAGACTGGAGAAGAGAAATCTGGTGCAACCTTATCACAGCCTTTCAGTACCTAAAGGGGGCCTACAAGAAAGCTGGAGAGGGGCTTCTTACAAGAATGTGCAGTGATCAAACAAGGGGGAATGGCTTTCAACAAAAAGAGGGCAGATTTAGTTTAGATATTAGAAAGAAATTCCTTAATGTGCATGAGGTGAGATTCTGGAAAATGCTGGCCAGAAAACTTTTAGATACTCCAACTGTGTAAGTGTTCAAAGCCCAATTGGATGAGACCCTGAGCAGCCTAGTCCACTGGAAGGTGCCCCTGCAACCAGATGACCTTTTAGTTCCCTTCCAACCCACACCATTCTGTGATTCTATGCCAATGTAAACATGCATGTCTGGTAAGTGCTGTCGTGTTCATGCAGTCACTTGAAATCTACACACCAAGACTGAATGTTTCTTTGTTTTCCCTACACAGCAGTACTCAGCAGGAGTAATGGTATTTCTGCAGAGGGTATTCCTAGCTTTCCGGGCACTGGAGGCTTGTAAACTGCAATTTAAAAAATTCTGGATGCTTCTATTTGCACGCATGTGCAGTGAGAAGAGTGTGTCAGAGACACATGGATCAGACCAGTGTGTGCAGGTACACCAGATCACATAAACTGCCATGTCAAGACTAATGCATGTAGAGCTATTGATCTGTTATTACAGGTTAGAACAGCTCATCTAAAGCCTAATGATACTGTGTAGCCTTGAAGCAAGCACATTCATAGCGGTGCCAGGGGAGTCTGTGTCAGAATTTACCTTGTTTGCTCATGTAGCAATGAGCCAGTTTCAACACAAAGTGGCCAGGAAAACCCTGGGTAGGCTAGAGGACCATAGATATTATGATCTGCACTCTTTTCACATAAGAGAGAATGATTTATTACATATAAATTTTGCTTAAGGTTTGCCCAACTCTCTGCAAAATTTGGTGCCTGTCCAGAGTGTTCTATGCTGCTTCTCAGAGGCCTCTTTTTGTTATTCGTGTTTATGCCCTGGGGGACTATATAATCATTTGAACATTGATAACTGCGCAGGAGAAAACGGATCAATCTTTGTGATATTTTTAGTAGTACTTATTTGCGGCAGTCATCCTGGAGAGAGGCTGTTATATGGCATATCAATACCACTGGTTGTGAAGAATGTGAAGGTGCATGAAAATGAAAGCTCTAGGAATTTTATGAAATAGAACTGATAGGGATCACTTCCAGTATCAGACAAGAACATTTTTTACCTGTGCTCTTGGAAAACATTGAAAAGAACTTCAGAAGCGTGTAGTACTTCTAATGTTGCTTTTCCAGACACCACTAGATAAAAAGTTGTGTGCACAAATTTTGAGTGGCAAAATATATACTGCAACCATTTCATAGATAAAAGGCGTGTGTGTGTAAACAAACAGAACATATCAAGCCACCTTGTTTCCACAAGGAGGCTGTCCAGATTTTTGTAAAAGGATTTTTTTTTTAATCTCTTGTTTCTAATCAACTAAAAAAAAGATAGGGGTTTTATGAATATGAATAGGGTAGGGCAGACTTCATACGCACAGAAGATACTTTCCTGAGTACATCTAGATCATACACGTTGAGCAACTTCCGCAGCTCCAAATGTACATAGCAATGTTCCTAAAGCCATTAGACACGGCTTACAACTTCAAACCAACATTTTAGCATCTCTGAAGCACAAACAGTTTTTCTAAAAGCTGTGTGAAAAGCCGCATTTTCACAGTCCCTTTGGGTTTAACCTTCTGGAATCAATACAAGATTTTTCCCTGCCTCTCCACTGAGAGCATCAAGAAGGCTAAGGCTTTGGCTTTGTGTCAAATATACGAAAGACTTATCCTTTTTTTCCAGAGCGTGTCAGAGGAGATAAAATGATATTTCCAAGTTATTTTCAATGCCAGAAGTTCCCTTTCTCAAGTACCTTACTGGCCATAGGGTGGGAGATAAGAGAAAGCCTGGAGTGTGGGGCTTCAGAGTACGTGCCAGCACAATGCTCCACAGGACTGCCTGTGCTCAGCATTTGTCATTCCCAAGTCCACTGGGGCATATAGTCCAGTATTAAATCTAAACCTCCTTAAGACTGCCCAGCTGTTTTGCATGCACAGCCTCAAAGACTTAAAAGTCATGGTGTACAATGGGGATTTTAGAGCAAAACCAAGATCCAAGCCTTTGGTGACTTGAATGCACGGATATGCTACAGGAGATTTCTAAGAAGCAATACATGCTGCAGAAAACTCTCCTGAATACAAGTAGATAGGAATTAAATCTGTGCATCATTGGGTACTTTTTCACCTCTATTATAAGACATCCATAAATTACATTTCCTAAAAACAAAGGGAGCACATGGATTTATTATTTTCTCATAAAGGCAGGAACATCTGAAAAAATGTGTCACAGCCACAGTCCATTTACTGACAGTGCTAAAATTTCTAGTAAACCTTTTTCTTCCACTTTTATCTTTACAATTTACATAAATGGAGCACTACTCATAATTGTTTAAAATCCATACTCCAAAGGAGCTGAACAAATGAATGTCTGGAAGTCGTCAAAATACTTTTTTTGCCATAAAACAATGCTGTAAAAAAAAAAAAAAAAAAAAAAAAAAAAAAAAAGGTGATACATTTAGGAAAATGGTTTTAGTTCAATGGAATTTCTCACACAGAAATTGTTTCAACAAAAAGTTTCCAGCCACTGAAAAGGAGTAGGTGAATGCTTAAATTAAAAAAAGGGCAAATCCTCTAATTAACCAGTGGAATTTCAGCAAAAGCAACAAAACCTTTGTTTGAATAATGCCGTCAGAGCAAAAGATCATTAACTATAAACCACAGCATCGTTTTATTTGCAGTCTTCTCTAAGGTGAAAGGGATGGGATGGGGGTGTGTGTGTGTGAAGGAGTTGCAATACCAGCTCTAGGGTGAAATCAAAAAACATATAGTTTTAAAATGTGAAAAATAAAAGCATAATTTTCAGAAGACAATTAAATGCTAGAACAGGACCAGACCCCCATCTTTAGGCAGACTGGGAGGTGGAGTTAGAGTGATGTTGTGCATTGTTGGCTAGGCATTGTAATGCAATGTCATGCAGCAATAGCATGGATTTTATTACTGGTGGTGAATGGCACTACATCCAGTTGGTGGCTTGTCACTAATAAGGTTCCCCAAGGCTCAGTACTGGGGCCAGTCCTGCTTGATATCTTTTTTGATCTGGGTGAGGGGATTGAGTGCAGCCTCGGTAAATTTGCTGATCAGATCACACCAAGCTGGGTGGGAAGGTTCTGCAGGGGATCTGGACAGGCTGGATCAATGGGCTGAGACCAGCGGAATGAGGTTCAACAAGGCCAAGTGCTGAGTCCTGCCCTTGGGTCACAGCAACCCCAGACAGTGCCTCAGGCAGAGGGCAGAGTGACTGGACAGTGCCCAGTGGAAAAGGCCCTGGGGGTGCTGGTGACAGTGGCTGAACATGAGCCAGCTGTGCCCAGGGGGCCAAGGGCATCCTGGCCTGTATCAGCAATAGTGTGGGCAGCAGGACCAGGGCAGTGACTGTCCCCTGTGCTCAGCATTGGTGAGGTCACACCTCGAGAGCTGTGTCCAGTTCTGGGCCCCTCACTACAAGGACATTGAGGTGCTGGGGAGTGTCCAGAGAACACTCTGGGGAACAGAGAACAGAGCTGGGGAAGGGTCTGGAGGGAACTGGGTCTGGAGGAATGGCTGAGAGAGTTGGGGATGTTTATGCCTGGTGTCTTTATCCCTGTATACAACTCCCTGCATGGATGTTCTAGTAAGGTGTGGGTCAATCTCTTCTCCCAAGCAAGTAGTGACAGGATTAGAGGAAATTGCCTCAAGCTGTCTTCACCAGGGGAGATTCAGGTTGGATATCAGGAAGAATTTGTTCACTGAAAGGGTTGTCAGCATTGGAACAGGCTGCTCAGGAAAGTGATGGAGTCATGATCCCTGGAACTGTTCAAGAAAAACCTGGATGTGGCACTTAGTGCCATGGTCTAGTAAACATGGTGGTGTTCAATTGAAGATTGGACTTTTTTTCTTTTTTGAAAAAAGAAATTTTCTTTTTTTCTTTAGAAATTCATTCTCTGGCAGTCCTAAGATTCTCCATGTTCTTGGAGGTATTTTCCAAATTTAATGATTCTAGGATTATTAATAATAGCTAATTTATATTATGAATTAACTCACTAGTCCGTTTTAACCAGTATATAGTACTTACTGCAGTGGGGCAGCCTCATCAGGGCTCTGTTTTAGTATGGCTTTCCTTCCTTGTGCTGTGCAGGGATACCCATTGTGTAGACAAAAATACAATTCCCTGGTGGTTAATGAGTTTGTAAAGAGTTGATACAGTCCTCTTCTAAGTAAATTCCCCATCACACCATGGATCATGAATCTTAATTTTTTAATATCAGGAATAATCAGTTCTGGTGCTGGTAGTGTGCAAGCACTGAGGGATGCCAGTGTGTGCTGATAGGTGTGCTGCCTGCTCTACTTGATCTTAGACCATGGAGTTTTGGAGTATTACAGCCACACATAGGTTCACCCAGGGATAATACTCATCAGCTAATAAACAGTGTAAATGATAAATACGCTACTTGATGGCTTTCTAGCAACAAAATTAATGCTACTTTAAGTGAGAAAAAAACAACAAAACGAGCATGAAGTGCAAAGCAAGAAAGCACTTTTCCCAGGAAAATAAGCTTTATCCTGTGCACTCTGCTGGATCTTTGAGAAAATACAAAGCATTCCTGGTAAATCCTGACAAGCTTACTTAGGCTTTCAGAAGGTCTTTCTCTGATAAAGATGCCAATATCCTAATATGGGTATAACAGAAAAAAAAGAGTCTTTGCTCTACCTAAGGACCTGAGGTCTTTCAGATACAAAATCTTTGTAGAATTCACTGAAAAATAAAGTCTGGCAGAAAGTAGATTGTTTGTGGCTTTTTCAGAGTCATTGGGGCCCTTTGAGTAGATCCTTAGAGCATCTGAGCAGCTTTAGGAATGTGTGTTACTTAAGACAGAGGGTAGCCACTGCAGGCTAATGAATAATATTAATTCTCTTTTAAAAGGCCGGTGTTTTTAACCTGTCTTTTTATCCAGCTCTCTGGCCATGAATTTAGAACTGCAACTGGACTAGGAATGCCACATTAGTGACCATGTGAGGTGGATGGTGACTGTGAGGACAGGGTGTGTTCAGGGCATTGTAACACTAGGCTGCATCCTGAGAACACTGCAGGTAAGTTGAACGTCTGTCTTGAGGAACTAGAAAATTTCTGAGTCTCCATGATTGGGGTATCCTGATTTTAATGAAATAACCTAAATGTCATTTGAATGATTATGGGAAACCATTATCATCGTAAAAAACCAGAACAGATTTGTTTGTGAGTGTCAGAATTTTCTTTTTTTCTTTAGAAATTCATTCTCTGGCAGTCCTAAGATTCTCCATGGTTTAATTTTTAAGGCAATTCTTTCTATAGTTCTCCTGCTGTCACTGTAACAATGCAAAGTAGTGATTAAATAGATATCTCCTGCTGGCTAAGACTCCTCTGTGATATGTTCTGCGATTGAATGCCATTCTATTTTTAAATGTTGGGCAATTACATAGCAATAAATTAAATCTGAGAAATGCAGTAATGTTAAAATGAAAAAAACACCAGTTTTCTAATTGCAGTAGAATAGCTAAAGCAAAAGGGGATTTTTGCACTCTGTAGCAAACAATTAATGGTATTTATTGTGAGAGAAAAACACATGGATTTTGAATTAGATTATGGGTATCTACACTTGGGTATTTGTGGTGGACACAAAAGGACACCTTTGTGACACTATTCACAGTCCTAGAAGTTCCCTTGAAAAATGTTTTGTTTCTTTAGCTACATTTAAAGCAATGATGTTGAAAGGCTGAATCAGTACTTGAATAAAAATGTCTTTAGGAATAGTTGATACACCCAGTTATCTCACTAGCACTCAAATAAGAGTTCCAGATGAAGAGGAGGCACTGGAGCTGCAGTAAGAACAAAAATTATTATTTATAATAATGTCACAATCCTTAAAAGTGCTGAAAATTCAGAAAACTTCTAGACATACATGACCTAGAAGTATCAGGCATGTTATAAATGTATATAAGTTTTGGATAATAGGACAGGTGATTGAATAATGAGGCTGCCATAACAAAGAGGTAAAACACATTCAGGGAGCTCTTCACTTCTCCTAGTGCTGCTGATGTGGCATCTTAGCAGGTTAGCACTGACAAAAAGTGTTAGGCTTCTTATTTCATGTCCCAGCATTGTTGGAATGAGAAAATGTATCTGTGCACGTACACAGAAAAATATATAAATATATATAAAATAATTTACCGCCTGGAAGAAAATGATAATAGCATTATAGAGTTTTTACTCCCACAGTGTTACCCAAGTAATCAGAGGGTTCACTGGCGATACTGAAATTTCTTTCAGCTCATCATTAACCCTTCTCATTTGACATTCCCAGCAATTAACCCCCGTGCCCTGAGACAAAGCATCACAGTGGGTGACAGAGGCACCACTGCCAGCCCTGAAGCTGCTTGTGCCAAGGACTTTGGCAGTGGTGTGCCCTTGCCTGAGAATTGTGGCAGTCAGGGCTTGGGATCCTGGCTCTGTTGTTAACTTTCAGCTCTGCTGCCTGTGCTGGCCTCCCCTTTCTCCCCATGTCTACTTTGCCCATTTAGGCAGTGATTTGCTCATGGGCACGCTCATGTTGCTATGTCAGCGACTGTGCTCTCTGTGCTGTCCTACCTCAGCCTCCTCCTTCCTTGTCAGGGTCTGCAGCTGGTAATGAAACATGAAGAGAGAACTCATGGCACCTTTTTCTGAGCTCAACTTTCATTTTCTAAATTATTTAGATTTAGTTATGCATCCATAAATAGGGTGAAATCTACAATTCAATGCAATAAAGAAGAAATACGTAATTTTTTCACTGATGCCTGAAGCTCTGTTGTTCTTTGCTCCTTTGGCTGGGCAGGTGACACCTTCCAGCTAGTGCTGGTGAAGCTGGGCACTTACCTGTATGGGTTGCTAGGGTGAGGCTTATTGTTTGCTAATTCAGGAAAAGCATCTGCTCTGTAGTTATACAGCTTGGGAAAAGCAAGCATTTAAAGGAACTTAAACTAAATATTTGTGAAGGACAACATGTACTCTAAGCTCTACTCAAGTACAGTTTGAGTGTTGTGGTGAAGTCTAGGGACAACAAGGCGAGTTTTCTCTGTTGTCACAACAGCAACTTTAGCACTGTCAGAGGCAGCAGCAGGTGTTCAGCCTTCTCTGTTTACTGATGTGCGTGGCAGAGTCTCATTCAGTCCTGTAAAATGCCTGCTGCAGGGCTTCCAAACTGGAAGGAGAATGAGTGTTTTGCCTTCCTGAGAACCCAACTGCGCTTTATCAGATGATAGTTAGATTTTATATTGTTTTAATTAATTTTATAAAAATTTACTGGCTCAAGGGCTAGCAAATCAGAGGATTATGGAAAATGGGAAAATAATTGCTTGTTTCACCTGATTGCCATGAAGGTAAATAAACTGAAAGTATACTATGAAGCACCTGGAATACAGACTCAGGGTTTTCAGCTTGAGCCCATTAATGCCAAGAGCATGTGCAGGATCAAAACTTGCTCTGGGGCAGCAGTGCAGATACAAACTACCTCATTTTAGTAAAGAACACAATTAATGAAAGTGATTCACAGTTACTGTGCTGTTTTGTTAGTGAACTTTCTATCCAACTAACAATTCTTCATTTATTTTCTGCTTTCAATTACTTTGTTAACTTGTGCTTTCCGTTTTTTTTTTTTTTTTAATAGATACTCCTCTGTTTGTACTGTTTTAATGTGTCCCACTGCTCAAAAGCTTACATTATTCCTCATAAAGCTCTTAAAACATAGTGCTCTTTTCTGTTTGATTTTAGAAGGGTTGAATTTAGCTTTTCCTCAGTTTCATAAATCCCATTTTATTGAAGGTTCCTGGCAACTAAGAGAAAGCCTAGCCAAAGTCATTGGTGAATGTTGCATTCCTCAGATACAGATTTTTCTTGTTTGGTTAACTGTGACAAATTTGCCATTCTAAGCCAATGCTGTCTACCTTAATGCACATAGATAAGATTAAAACAAAGTAAAGCAATGTAGGAGGAAGCAAAAAAGTTTTCATGATCATATAAAAATAAGCAACATTTACAAATTTTAGCACTGCTGACCAGAAGCATTTTGGTTTTGTGCAGTTTTTTGTACTGTGGGGAAAACTGCCTACATATAAACGATCCAGGATTAAGCCTACCTAAAACATTCACATGTTGGTAAAGGTGTTAAAGGAATCAAGATATTGCTTCTCTTACAGTTTTTACGTTTTTACTGACTTTGAATTTAGTCGTGTTTTAGGACATCTGAAATTCTTAATGAGCATATCTTTGCCATTATTTATATTCTCAGCAAAATGACATAAATGTATAGATGGATAAGTAACCATCCATGACAATCCAGAACATATTTCTGATACTTGAGCTCACTATCACTAAGCAACATGAGAGAAGGCAGAGCAGTAACTCATAACAGTAGCAAACTGCATCTTGAGAAGGTTCAGGGTCTTTGGTTAGAAACAGAACACACACTTTTCTCCAGTATGTCATCTGAACCTGTCATGTGCTGGAGGTGAAGGAACAAAGTGCTTGTTCTTTGTTGGATGGGATTTATTTGCCTTTTGCTGAGTGGTTTGATGATAGCTAATAATTTGCAGATATGTAAGATCTAGGTTTTATGAGCAACACCTTTCTTTCTGGAGCAGTTTCCAGTAAAGAGAGATGAAAGCTAAGGCATCTAACTGGTATTAATATGATTCTTTATGCATGTGTATTTAATTTTGGCAGGAGGGACATGAGTTCAACCACCAAATCACTGAGTTTCTACTTTGAAATGGCTTCCTTTACCATAATTTTTATGTATTTTCATTGTTATTTTTGTGCCTTTTTGTGAAGAAGTAGGAGAAGCGTAAGGAGATACAGGCTAACTTGTTATCAATTACATTTTCAAATTAAACTTGGGATACCTGAAAGGAATATAGCTAAAATATTCCTGATACAGGAATATAGCTAAACCTCACCACCAAAAGCTCACAGGAAAAAGCATCGCCTTACAATACACCCCATCCTTCAGATATGCCTCCCTTCTTGAAGAAAATTCATATGATATTTGGAATATCTTTCAAGCTTTTGGAGGATTATCTGACCTGAGGGTTGGAATGAGCTGAGAAATAGGACTCATAAATATTTTCCCAGCCCTTGCACTGACTTGCTGTGTGACCTTGAGCAAGTGGCTTGGGCAAACATTTTAGGAGTTCTCTTTGATTTTTTGTTCTTTGTTTGCTTTCTCTAGATAATCTTCTTTTCAGGTGTAAGTTACCAAAGGAAAGGACAAGGAAACTATTGGTGTTTAACACCATGAGCAGCCAAAATGCTGGCCCGCATTATTGAAAAAATGGTGCATTAAACTCTGGCTCAGTTATGCCATCTCTAAAAGGGGGAAAGTAATGCGGATAGTAAACTGTTTAGAAAAGGAAAAATAATCCCTGCCCAAATGCAAAATATTATTTTATTCTAGGGATTCTGACTGCTGTGCAAAACTCAGGGAATCTTCACATTCTCATGAATGAAAAATCCATCTTCTATTTTGCCTCCTACGAAAGGGAAAACTGGCATGCTCAAGTAAGCCTTAAAGGCAGTGCTGCCTCTGGGATCTCACATTAACATAATGATAAATGTGCTGTGGATTGCTTGAAAATGCCGTGCGCCAACATGTCAGAATATGTTTTCCCTGCACACCTCTTGATTAGCATCTTATTTACATATTGGCAGGAAAAGGATTCTGAGACAGACCTACAAAATAGAATATGTGTTAGTACGTTCTTCTCTAAGGCCAGGGTATTAGTCCCAAAAGCAGCTCTCTTGTGGCATGTCCTTCAGAGCTAGTGGACAACACATTTTGAAGTACTGAGCCCATGTGTGTTTCAGCAAGTTAAGAGCAGTGCTGATGCGCTTTCCCGTCTTATACTAGTGCTGGATTTACTGTATAATCAAGACTCAATACATACCTTGGGCAGAACTAGTTTACCACATTCCCTGGTACGTTACAGGACAAAATATCTAACTTTAATGGATTTTTCTTCAGTTTCATCCATTCAAGTAGTATGAAAATGTGGAAGAAAATAGTGAAAATACTTAACATCACTATCAATTTATTTCTCATCGCTTTTGCTTATGTCTAAGTATATTGATTATTCTTTGCTTTGGTTTTGTTTGCTTGTTTGTTTTAAAATAATTTTCTGCTTTTCCAGTATCTCAAATTATTCAGAAGCTCCAAATTTTCAATATCTATTTGAGCAAGGGTAAGCATGAGAGAATATGTATGCAGTTAAAAAGCCACTTTGATACTTGCTATTTCTTCTATATAAATTAAAAATACTGTTGACACTGTAATTTATAGTTGTGCAGTGCTTGGAAATCTTTGTTATTAGAAAAGCTTCGGGCTAGTGACTGTATGGATCTATCACTCTATCCTATTGAACTGAGTCAAAATAAATTTCAAGATACAACATACAAATAATATGAACAGGTAGGAATCTGCATAGAATGCATGGCCAAAATTATTAAGGAAATCATATCACTTGAACAGACTAAACAATTTTGTGACATTGTAGAAAGTTAAGTGTATATTTTCACATCTGAGAATAGATGTGAAAGAAAAATAATGAAGTAGCCATTGGTAAGGTAAATCCCATGTTCAGGAAGATGCTGCTTATTTAAGATACACTTTGTCAAGACCATTGAAATGGATGTTGTAGCACTTGAGATGTGAAGTGATCAGAGTAGATGAGCTAATTAGGCATTTAGAGAAGCAAAATACCTCTTGTCTTAGAGATCCTTTTATGATTTAAGGTCAAAAAAAAATCTCAAACCCTTCTCTGAAGCAGACATAGCCTGGATGCCATGCCTGGAGATGCCAGATTGGAAAAGAATATGAAAGGAAGGAGGGTGTTATGAGTCACCATCTTCTGGAGAGGGCATAGCAGAGTTTGAAGAGGAAGATTAGATAATCCAATTTGTTCTTTCTGAGTTCTATATGAAAACTGGAAAAAAGTGGGGTGAGCAGCTCAAACTAAAATTGCAGTTTAGAAGAAAGAACTCGAGAAAGGAGACAGAGGTTTCTGAACCATTAGAGTTAGGAGATTAATTCATGGTTTCATTGACTTTTACAAATGGCTCTGAGCAAAAAATTGGTTCAGGCTATGATAAATATTATTTTGAATGTTACAATACACTAATATCCCCTCAAGCAATGATTGTAAATACAGTTGTTGATATTAAATGTCTGGAGGTTATGTTATTTTAATCACCTCTAGAGAGGACTATCTCAGGGAAGTTCTGTTCTGATGTTGAATGTTACTGGCTCCTACTGGCAACTGTGAATTCTGAAACTAAAATAGTTCAGCTCAGAAAATCTGGAGAGCTGCCAGATCCAGCTGAACTCAGTGGATCAAATTCTGCTGGTTTTACACATGAGGAGCCATGTCGACTTCATTAGGGTCTCATGTGTATAACACAATACTTTCTTACAATATGATTATATCAGGAAACTGGGATTCAGCTGTAGCTGATTTATTATTGCATTAGATATCAGTTTGCCTGCATCATACCTGTCAATAACACCTTGAAATAAAAAATAAAAAGTAATAACACCTGGAAAGAAAATAATTTTGGAAGACAGATGATGGCTTTGGAAAAGAAATAGATTAAACAGACAAAAAAGTGAAAAACTGATGAAAATGTCAAAGTGCCAGGGCCACACTGTGAGGCCTAACATTGCTGCAGCCCTCTCACTGATGGCTTGACTTAACAACACACTGAGGAATTTAAAATGCAGTAATAGCTGAAACAGGGTCATTGCAAACAGCAGGTGGGATTTTTCAAGCACAAGTTGAGCACTCTCTCAAGTCCTTGATGTTTTAGCTTTGATTTTTAGTAGGTGCACCGGTGGGCCAACCCTGGTATTTCAGACCTGAAGCTGGTGTGTCTGCTTCCAGCCACAGAGACCTGTTTTCTACCTCGTGTTGTGCTTCTGTAGTTTTTGCTCAAGCTTGCTCTAGGCAGCCAGTCTACATAGAGGGACTCTCATCTTGCATCATTAACAGGGCTGAGAACTCAACTTCAAGGAGTTCTTGCAAGAGCTGTTTTAAATTGATTACTGTGCTGTTCAGAGGCTCTGGTTACACAGTGCTCATTAGTGACAACTAAGGCACTGAATAAAGCAGACCTGTCAGACTTCCTGCCTTCAGAAAGACAGATAAATTAGTCTGGGCAGAGTGCCACGCTAGTCTGGTTCTATTACTCCCAGTAGCTGAACTAGCTCCGAGAGCTAGCTCGGGTATCCCTTCAGGAGAGGAGAGCATGCTGTCCGGATGTCTCCTGTGCAGACAAACAGTTTATAACACTTGGAATTGACTTTGCCTGCTCTGCTTCAGTTAAAACATTCTGGCAAATCAAAATAATAGGCTAAAAGTAACAAGTTTTGCTTTCTTGTTGTACAGGAGACCTACTGCAGTGCAAATGGTGGGTGGCCTTTAACCTTTCCAGCTGGCTTTGCTATTACTCAGTCATGTTCCTTCTGAGGAGCAGTCATTTGTCTTCTGACCCTGGGGGCTGCTGCAAGTGAAGTGTTGTCTCAGGGGAGCTCGGGCTGGGGGCTCTGGACCCAGCCCTTGTCAGCTAATGTAGAGCCTGACATTGAGGGAAGAGAAGAAAGGACACAGTTTTCTTGCTGCTCCCTCTTTCTGTGCCAAGTTACAGCTGGACCCAGAGAGGGGCCATCAAGTTGAGTTGATGTAAAAGCTGTAGGATGGCTTTGCTCATCTTTTCAATGATGTTGTATCTCCACAAATGTTATAGAAGTGTTAGCAACAGGTTAGCCATAGATTTCTAATTTGACCAGAAAGTGTGTATGTTAATTCACCCAGACAACCAAGGGAAATTTGTGCTGGAAATACAGTTTCTCAGAAACTGTTTTCCCTTCCAACCTATACTTTATTATATATTTTCTCACCTCCAGTATCAAGATACAATCAAAATATTCACAGTAATATCTTCTTTTCTCCTTCTGCTTCCCAAATATGAGTAAAAGAAGAATCAGAGAGAAGGACAGACTGCCTAGAACTTCCATAGATTCAGCCAGGGGTTTGGAACAGCAAAAGTTTCCACCAAGGCAGAGAAATCACAGCTACTCTACACATGGTGGGAGATCCCAAAAAGGAGAGACCTGTCTCCATCACAGGAGTCTGGCCTTGAAAGCTTATGCTCTATTGAGTGGTAGGAGAACTTGAAAAATGGTTTCCCATTTCCTAAGGAAATGCTCATCCTGTGCACATGTTTGGGCTGGGTAAGGCCAAGCTTGATCAGTTGGCATTTTCTGATGATACCTGACATGTTTGGACATACCTCAGCAATAGGAAGCATGACAGGACATCATCCAACAACCTTTTGCTCCTGATGTACGTGTGTAATGCTCACAGTACTGGAGAGATAAATGAAGAAGTACAGGTAAAACTGACATTAGCCCTTGGGAGCTTTTTGGATCACTGGCCAACATGGCCCTTGCTGAACCATGTCTGGTCTGGCTGAAACATTTGGTCTTGTGGATAAACAGTGAAATCTAGGGGCTTCTGGTAAACTTTGATTTAACAGTATAAACCCAAATTCTGTCTTATTTAAATATCCTGGTATTTCAGTTTTTAGACACAGGCTGGTGAATTTTAGAAAGCTGGGAAATTTTACCCAGGAGTCCTTGACCGCGATTCACATTGCTGCTGTGTGTGGATGGCCAGGAAGGGTGTTAGAGAACACAGCAGGGTTACTGCAACCTCTCATAACAATATACATCCAGGAAGGACTCAAAAATCAACTCTCAGCTAAAGTGGACTCTTTGTAGCATTCCTAATGACTCACTGGAGACTTGCAAGACTCTTACCAAATGCTCTTAAATAAAATTTTCCGCTTCAGCATGTTATTCAACCAGAGGGAATTTAGTCTGCAGTACAACTGAAAATATTCTTGTTCAAAAAATAGACATCATTGATTACCCTGCATTTGTGAATTGTTCTTGACGCTGCCCACTGGTCTGTGCTTTGAATAATCCTTCATGATTGTTACTGAATAACTCAATGTTGCAAAAGCATCAAGCAAGGAATGTTTTATTATTATAACCACTTTGTGAGATGCAGTTATTGCCAAAAAGGATGGGTAGAAACAACTAAGATTTCCTGTTAAAATGATTCCAGGTTCATCAGTCTAGAATTTGGGGGTTAACTAATTAGCATGTAAGGTACTCATAATAAGCAATGCACTCCCATTTATAAGTAATGAGTATAAAGAAGGAGATAAACCTTAGTGGAGGAGAAAAAATTCGCAAGGGCAGCTTGCAAAAGCACTTGACAATACATCTGTGAAAGGAAAAATGCAACCCTCAGTTTCAGGACAAGGTAATGAGTTATGTTTGTTCATCACATTCCAGTGCAAACGTCCAATAACCTAATGCTCCATCACCTCTGTGCTGATCCTTCCCTCCTTCCAGAGAATCCTGGCAGTTTCAGTGGACAACATGATTCCAAAATGAAGGCATCCCTCCAGCATCTGGTCCTAATCTGTTCCCTCATCCTGCTGTAGGTATTTCAGATAGTAGAGTCTCATCATATTTTACTCTGTTTATCTTCCGTGATGCAAGGTTATCTGCAACAGCTTTTTCTGGGAAATGCTCTGTCAGTATCACCTCACAGTGAAGATCCCAGCAGAATATTCCTGTTATTTGTTTTGCCATAGTTCTTGGAAGCTCCAGAAAGGGTCTGACACCATGCTGCATTTGGTACTCCCCAAAACTTACCTAAGCATTTCCATCATTACAGAATAAGTATCCTTTCCCTGACTGTCATTTAGTTCATGGCAGAGAGGATTTTAAGTTCACATGTGTTAAGATGGGTCCTCAAGTATCACTGAGAAATTCCGAATAGGAAGCTGCAATCAATTAAGTTTTTTCTATCACTAAATTCCCCATGGCCATTAAAATCTGAGTGGCTCCTTCATCTCCAGTTACCTGATTGCACATAACTGGTTCATGCAGCTAAAGCAGCTGTGACTATTCCTTGCTCTCGTTACCTTAGGAAGGGGAAAATAACTTCTTACCTTCTCAGAGGCTTAAATTATTATTCATTTTTACATAACAGCCACATCTAAACCTTCAGATCAATAAGACACTGTTGGCCAAAGCATAAGGCAAATAAATACTGGTGAAAATACAACGTCTCACCCTGAAAAACCTATATTCCAGCATGTGTGTCATGCAGATGGAGGGCAGAGAAGGCTGAAGTCAAAGTCATTATACAAGTTATACTAATTTAAAACTTTTTTCTCGTTATAAATTCACAGAAAAAGTGTTGAAACTCACCATCTGTGCTTTGAGCTATTAGACAGGGTCCAAGGATGCATCTGTAAGGTGGCTGGCAATCATGGTTGTCCTCTGCATTCAGAATATTCCTGGAAGACTTTACAGAGAATGCAGGGGCAGATGTAGTAAAAAAGCCTTCCTCAAAATATTCAGAGAGGAATAGTAGTTTTGGAAAGGCTGTATGAAAGGCAGCCTCAGAGTTGCTGTGGCTAGCCTCTGTCCAATGTATCTTTTTCAGTTTGTCTTCAAAGAATGTGTCCTTACAGAGAAGATTTCAGCACAAAGACAAAAGTGATCATGTATCTCTGAGACTCCCTGCCAAATGAAAGGTGTTTTTGCTAGAGACGTGGATGTCTAGGAGAGCTACACAGCAAAACCACTACAATTTGTTCAACAATAGGTGGTTTAATAATTGCATGGAATTACAGATGTACCTGTTGCTTTTTTTATTATGAATTGGCAGAAGTTGCACTGAACAAGATAGAACAAAGCACAAGAGAAGAGATTAAAATGCTGTAACATACAAGAAGTCCATTGCATGCCATTTTTATCTGGTGTTACATACTGTGCTGGATGGTGTTATATGTTATGCTGGATGCTATGCAGTGCGCCTAGCTGTTGTTATCTGCCCAATAAATTAAGATAAGGGTTCAGTGCTGGTCTCAAAAAAAAAGCCTAGTCAAGGGCTTTTTAGCTTTCCCTCTGTTCTCTCACAGCAATTGTCATTTTAACTCTTAGCAGTAAAGACTAAGAGGAGCTGCAGCTTTGCCTAAGTGGCAAAAAATTGTAAACTTGGTTGTAAATGAAGTGTGGGATTCACTGTCAATACAAGCTGCCCAAAGCATAATGAGAGCATTTAATATTTTATGATTTTTTCCAATGTTCTATCAGAGACCGAACACTGGAATGAGTCTTAAGTGAGAGAAGCTTACCAGATGAAGAGCATAATGAATGTGATTCATAAAAATTAATATTTAAGCAGTGTAGTTAGCTGTATTATAATTGTTCCACCTCACTACAATCATGATGTTTCACTATTATTCCCCTAGTATAATTCTGATCTGAATATTATATACATAAGCCCCACTGAATAGGAATTCATCAGGCATGAAATCATCTCTTAGAAATGCAGCTTTTTGGGATGGTTACTCCAACCTCATTTTGAAGATGTTCCTTCAAGTCCTACCCCGTTTCACTAAAAAAAAATCACATTTACTGAGTGTGACCATGCAGACCCAAACATACACACACATACACACTTACTGACAGGCAACAGAAACACTGATACAAATTTCAGGCAGGCTGGACTGGGGAGCCAAACCGATGTGTAAGGTCATCTGAGAACATTCAGCAGGAAATTCAGTTAGCAAAACTTCCCATGTGAGTATCAGCTACTTTTCCACTTAGCAGCAAAACTTTTGCAGTAATTTTTTAAATCAGCAGCATATTTATCCTTCTGAAGCATCATATTAATTGTTGTTTGAGGACCATCTTGTTGAAACAATTTTTGCAGTCAGAGATCAAACTCACTCGGTGCTTAAGTCAGGAGGCAGCTCTCAAATCTGTGTCTGTGCACAATAGGTATGAACTCTCCCCATATGCAGGAGAGGATACCAATGTGGGACATCTTTCTCATTGGTGTGGATGGCCAGATGTGGGAATTGAGGAATAGATTACATCAGAAACTGTTCTGACCACCAGAAGAAATACAGTGGCACAGCACCTTAGGATATTGAGTGTATCATGAGATTTCACATTCTGAGTGCAGGAATACACTGGACACAAAATCTGCCCAGTGCTGGTCAGCAAGGCAAATTGAGAGATATCCTGGTTTAGGGTAAATTTGGGAGGAAACTTCTGAATAGGGTTTCTTTGGGAGTAGTTTTTGGATGAAGCTGGTGTTCCAGCCTTATTTCATTCACATGAAATAGTCTAAGCAAGTTTTTTTGAGGGAAGATAGAGCAGGATTTTGCAGTTTTGGAGCTAGTTAATTTTGAAACAGTTCTATTGTACTTGAATTAAAGGATTACAATATTCTCTTGTGTTAGCACATGAATTTTTTGTTTGGTGAACAACAGAAGTAGATGGGGAGATGAACACATAAGTGGAACACTTAAATTAACTTAAACACATCTGAAAATAGGTAAGACCGTTAAGACAAAAAGAAAAACAAAATCCCCCAAATTTACCAGTTTAAGCTATCATTCTTGAAAATTTATTACTGCAATGAAATCTCTGCAAACACTAGTCCTTGGTAGATGGCATTTTATTTCATTTAACTGATTTTATTTATTGCAGCCAAGTAGATAAAAGATTGAAAATCTTCTATTGTACATGTGTAAATACCTTAAGAATCTCTATTAAAATGCATATCGATCAGTTCATTAACAAATTCAGACTAGAGAATCATACCTTGAGATGCTATTCCAGCTATTTGCACACCTAACCACCTCAACCCACGTACCAAAATAGGGGCAGGATTATTGGCACAGCTGTGTACATTTATAACACTCCTACTGTCATGGTTATGAGGTATTTGCTTTTATTATCACTGAAGAGCAGAGCAGGGCCACTGCTGTATCAAGGCATCAGAGAAACCAGCAAAATTTAGGTCTCACTAGAGCATTTTCCTGTTTTTTCTTTTAACTGATGTCCTACCAAGGCTCTTACTATGTTGACAGTGGTGTTGCCTTGACCAATGCAACATCATAAAACCTGTGGGCCCCTACAAGGCAAGAGTAACGTTTCATAAAGTCATCCTTATGTGATACTCCTTGGCTTCCCCATAAATTTCATTACTTGCTCCTGTGAAGTGTTCAGAGACTTTCAGCTCCCCATGGCCTAAGTGAAGGGTAAGACTTTCTCAGCTCTTGGATGGATTATGCTCATGTGGACCCTGCAGTCAGGAAACTCCTCTGCTTCACTAGTGCATTTAATTGCCCCCAGCCATGGCTTTTACTCCCTGCCATGAATACAGTCTCTTAAATGCACTTGACAGCAGGCACTGTGGAAAGCCTTTTTTATTCCCATGCATTAAAAGTGACTGAGTAACATATGATTGGAAGAATGAAGCATTACCCATGTGTGAACAGTGAGGAGATACACAGCAAAAAGCAAGGGTGAATGTTGGGACAGATTGAAAGAGATGTGTGATGAAGATAAGTAGTGCCGAGAGAGTAGAGGGGGAAAGTTAAAGGACATGATAGACTCTCCATAAAAAAATCACTCAATGGAAACTAAAGGAGCTAAAAGATGAGAAAACAGTGACCATCTGCAGCCATCCAAGGAACACCAAACAGGAAGCTTCAGAGCTCCCTAGAGGTAGGATACCTAGGATGAACAAAGGATAGATGCAGCAATTTTAAATTAATTACTGATTTATGATATTGTATTTATGAAGGTGCTGGTAAATCCATTTCATTAGATTCTTGCCTTGTAAAGGCAAATATACTAAATTTTAGTCACGAACCCTCTTGCTCTCCTTTCTCTAGTTTTATCTAAGGTACATGACAGCCTGAAAACCTGCTAAGTAAATAAAATAGGGGGAGTTGTTTTTAGATATGGTAATTACTTATCTGCTAGAGCAGATCAACTCAAGAGTCACTGGATAATAGAAATAAATTCGTGTTGCACTCAGATTTAACACTTCAAATCTGATTCTTCCACTTGAATTCATACAGGATGTAATTTTGGACTTGAACTAACTGCTTTTACATCCCCAAGTCCTTCAGCTCATGTTTCACTGAATAGTTCTTACTGTCTGGTCATATTAACAATAATATCAATAACCAACCTTTTCATCTACAGTATTAAAGTTGTATTTTCATGTAAAATGATCTTATTTCATTGAAGAATTAGAATTTAAAATTAATTATGTAACATGCATCTTATTTTTTTATTATTTCTACAGGTGTTATTTCTATAGATATTTGGACTTAGTACATTGAGTCAAATCCTCAGCAAATGCAAACTTGTATAGGTCCAGGGAAGCCATGAAGTTGAATCTATTTAAACGACTTAAATATCTGGCCTTTATTTCTGCGTTTTAACTTTACTGACCTCACTAATGTACACGAGCTGAGAAACACATCACACACACACACACATACAAACACAAGGCTGATGTGCTTCAGCAGAATCACTCTCAAGAATTACACACATGCAGCTGTGGCTCTGAATCCAGCCCTGTGCCTGCTTCTATTTGAAATCTCAGGATTTTCTATCTTTGGTATAATCTACCACACTAGCAACAACAAAGCTTGACAAAGAGCCTAACAAACAAATAATAAATTAAAAAGAAAAAATAAAAACACACACACACACAAAGAGCCAGCATTACATGAATCCCAAAACAATAATTAATTTTAAGGCACTCTGTGTTTATTTTGGCAGCCATATCCATTAGCATTTGGGAATGAGGTACTTAAGTTTCAACAGATGCCCTGAAAAGCAAGGAAACCAAGGGATTATTTGAATTTGAACCACAGTAACAGGACATGGTTGTACTAAACAGTTATCAGAGTGACTTATAACAAAGTGACCTGCAAGGTACAATTTACCTTAGAGTATTATAAGAGACACTGGTATCAGAGAACCACTTATCTTGGTGTCACAGATACCTCCCTAGACCACCCTCAACAGCTCGTGACTAAAATGGGGCAGTGGCAGGCAGAACACCCCTTCATCTGGATGCAAAGTAATTTATAGTCTGTTTTCATGCTGTAGTTAATCCCCTTTACTCACACATGCATCATTTGTTCTCAGAGTTACGTGGTACACCTGGCCTTGCTAACATCAGAACAAGCCTCCAAGCGCAAGCCTACAATTCAGGTAGTATTTCTCCCTGAGATTCCAAAAGCAGTTCCAAGGATTAAGGGCAAAGGATTGCCTTCATGGAGCCCCACAGGCAGGACCAATTCATTTTACTTTTGATGTCTGAAACCAGAACTGACACAAGGCATCTGATACAATTAATATGTTCTATTATGACTATGTCATACTACTCTGAGTAACGTTATCATACCACACATAGGTAGGGTGTCTGGAGACATACTCCTGCAGCATGCTCTGACTATGAAACTGAGTTTTTGCAAGCTTGGTCATATGATGAATCTTACTGTGATTCTTCATGGTCCCATCAAATAGAGAAAGTAGGGATCATGTTTATATTGCATCTGTATAACTTTTACCAGCTTTATTAATACTGTGGTAGCATATCTTTCATTTTTTTTTGCCTGCTGTTACCTAATAATATCAGTTTCCATAATCATAAATTCAGAACAACAAACCATTTATAAACTTTTAGAAATTAAATGCAGAGAAGCAGGTACAAAGCCTGGCACTCATTTTATCCCTAATATTTGTTGCTTAGGTTTTCAGAAAACCCAGCTAAAAGGATGCACTTTGACTTACAATTCAAGACCAGACTCAATCATGTAAGTTTAAAAATGGAGTCTATTACATTACTGTATGCACAAATCTGTGTATTAAGGTGTGTACAAAACATGCAATCCCTTGGCAGTTTTCCATCACAGACCTTGATGCCACTTTTTGGAAGCCTGCTGTGTGCACGTTTCAGAGCCCAGGAGAAAGCTCGGAACACAGATCCACTGTCATCTATGGAATCACCTGCCGGGCTTTATCCCAAAATAAAACATCCTGAAGCATCCTACCAGGGAGCATCATCACCGATGTGTAGGCAGCACTTGCCTGACTGCCTGTCACCATTTCTAGTGTTTTGTTTTTCTTTTTTCATTTGGGAAAATTCCTGGAGCAGTTCCAGTGGTACAGGACGAGGTGCAGGAGTGAGACAATCCCTCTGGAGTGATCCCTGCTGCTTACTGAACAGACACCTGAAGGCAACATAATTTGGCTCTTTCTGACCTGCAGTGGATTGCTACTTGCAAACCTTTTTATGCCGTTACTCATCTTCTGAGCCATCTGGCCCCTGTTGCAGGATACCTGCAGATGGATTAATAAACCAATCTAATAGAGCTGTACATATTAAATATACAGCAGAAGCAGCTGTTGGGTGTTTGTTGTGAACTTTTTATTTTTCCTTACTGTTTCAGCCACTGTAATTTACAGTTCTAGGACAGTTCCTTCAAGGAAAGGAACAGTTTTTTTCCTCAACTACCCCAAAACCAAAATAAATTTATCTCTCATAAAAGAAGTCTGTCACTGAAGAGAAAGTTATAATCAGCATAAACATAATTTTCTTGTTGGAGTAGAAATTTTCACTTCAGCCTTTGAATAACACTGTCAGTTCATCTTATTATAATATACCCCCCCCGACAGCTCTCATACTAATTGCACCAGATTGCCTGCAGTGTGTTCATTTGTTTGTTTAACTAAGAATGACTTTCAGAAAACTTTACTTCCTTACACATACAAGTGGGGTCAGAGGGAAACCAAACCTATCTTAAAAGACTTCAAATTGTAGATTATTAATTTTAATGATCCAACCAGTGCTCTTTGGGATAGTGCTTATAAATTTCTCAAAGTGGGCCTATATGTTGTGGTAGGTAAAAGAATTATAACAGAAAGGCCTCATAAAATCAGGCCTGCTCTATTAAATTATTAGCTAGCCTGCCATCTCTTCTAAGTGTAGTTAAGCAATTTGCAAGTTCCCATGCAAAAACAATCTTGGTGCTAAAGGTTCCTTAACACAACCACCTGTTTTTGGGTTGAAAAATAAGTGCATCTGTGTAAACAATAAGATCTGTTCCATGAGAACCCATAAAGGAAAAACATAAACTACCTGAATCTTAGCATGTATACACAAATCACCTTCTGACCAAACAATGAAGTAGTAAGAAAACTACCAGCCAATAGGATTTCAGGAAAGCTTCAGAAAAATCAGAATGACAGGGAGAATACCTGTGGGTGCTCAGATGTGCCACCAATTAGTGCATTTTGCATGAAGCTGTGAGTCCTTTGCTGCTTCCTGCATATCTGAGTGTTTATTCCTCCATCTATGAGCTTAATTTTGTGAGAAGGCAGGTTATGGATGATTGTGCCAGGGGTTTATTGCTGTTTGCTTTTCCTTCTCTTCCCAGAACTGTTTGAGAAGAACTGTGAGCTGAGAATAGCAGGAGGGGCTGTGAGGGATTTACTGAGCGCGGTGACACCACAAGACATCCATTTTGCCACCACAACCACACCAGCAGAGATGAAGGAAGTGTTCACAGTGGCTGGGGTTCGTCTGATCAATAACAAAGGAGAGAAATACGGAACCATCACTGCCAAGGTTGGTTTGGGATTTCTTTGGATCTTTTCTACCTGTCTGTGAATGTGCAGCATGGCCAGTAGAAAATTTGCTCCTTATATGTTAAAGTATCACAGCAAGAGTTTAAATGAGACCCTGCTTTAAAGCCTGGAGTGGGTTTTTTGATTATTCATTGTAGAATTCAAGTAATTACCATATTTTTGATGCCTGTAACCCATTCATGCTGCTGTGTCATCATCAGAAAAGATAATGCTGGCTGCCCACACATGATGCTAATGTTTCCCGCTGCTGATTTCCTCTCAAGTTCTGTTTCCTCTGCCTTGCTCTTAGTCCATCTCCTGCAGGAAGATTTCTGCAGGCTCTGTAGAAAACAAATAATGTCAAGATTATTTTCAGAAGTTCCTATTTCTCAACTCTGTATGAAAGCACTGCACACATTGCTGTGCATGTGTCCACCCACTGTACACAGACACAGGACTGAAAAAATGAGCAGCTTTTGCATTTCATTGCATTTCATTTCATTTCATGGTTGCGTTGAAGTAACAATGTTTGTGGGATTTGCAGCTCCATGAACAGAATTTTGGAATGTCCGCTCTCAGAATAGGTGCAGTCACTGAAGGACAGCATGCAGAGGTGGAGTTCACCACTGACTGGCACAAGGATGCCGAGAGGAGGGATCTCACTGTCCATGTCTTTAGGTAAATTTGAAAAAGTTATGTAGATGAAGCAGTGTTATTTGAGTTTTGCCAGTTAATTCTGTCTCTGTGTCAAAGGTCTGGGTAAATACATGAGATGATCTGACAGACCAGGTCAAATCATGCAGCTTCTCATTTCCAAGTGAGGGTGTTTCCTTGTGTCAGCCACATTTGTAAATTCATATTCTGCTTTTTCATTTTTTCTAGGTTTGGATGGGGCACTCTATGATTTCTTTAATGGCTATGAAGACTTGAAAAACAAGAAAATCAGATTTGTGGGGAAGGCAAATGAGAGAATACATTATTTAAGAATCCTGAGATACTTCAGGTAAGAGGTTTTGCCTTTCCTTGATAAATAAACTGTATAAAGTTTCAAAAACATGCAAAAAGATACCAGTGATGTAAAAAGAGTTGTAGTTGTCATATTTCCTTTCCAACCTACATGATTTTATGATTGTAAATGAAATAGTTTTCTTATCTGACATCCAGGGGGTTTATTTGGCAGATTTTATGGAAGAATTGCAGAAAACATGGAGATCAGTAACCTAATACACTGCAAGCAATTAAAGAAAATGCCAAAGGCTTGGCTGGAATATCAGGAGAAATGATTTGGGTGGAACTTAAAAAAAATTCTTTGTGGAAACCATATCAGTAATTTGGTTCAACTTATGTATGAG
>VXBN01015401.1:391671-419851 GCA_013397395.1 Sinosuthora webbiana | reverse complement strand
CTCTCCCTCCCCTTGGGCAGAGACACTTCAGTGTGCACTTGCACTTTGTAGTACTTGGTGTTTCCTGGAGGTCAGAGCACTCAATGCTGCCTGCACTGGGTGTGTGACCCGGAGGCAGTGCTCAGAGGGGGCAGCCAAGTTTGGGAACAGCTTCCAGGAGGTGACAGAATTCTGTCTTTCCCTGTTTTTGCCTTTCCTCACCTTTCATCCTTCACGCGGGGTGTGCACAATGCGCTAATCATCATTTCGGGCTGCCAGAATAAAAAGTTACTTTGCTTTCCAAACACCCAGAGCTGCAGAAGTGGCGGTGCCCAGAGTACTACGAGAACAACGTGCACAAGATGCAGCTGCCTTTCTCCAACAAGCTGCTGGGCAGCACTGTGGCATCCGAGGAGAAGCAGGAGAAGAGGCAGCAGCAGCTGCGGCGGCTCCAGGAGCTCAACGCGCGGCGTCGGGAGGAGAAGCTGCAGCTGGACCAGGAGAGGCTGGACAGGCTGCTGTATGTGCAGGTAAGGAAGGCAGAGTTTCAGTGTGGTATCCTGGGAGGAGAGCAGGCTGCTCTCACAGCTCTGTCAGGTCTCACATCATGGTAAAGAAGCTGTGAGTGCTGTGGGTGTTCTCTGATAGAGCCTGCCGAGGTTACTTGCGAGATAACAGAGAGATTATTGATGCAGGGGATGTTTCCAGTTTCTGAACAGCACTTCTTTTGGGAACTGCCTCAAATGCTGTCAAAGTGTGCACATGATAGTCTCTAGTCATGCAAGCAGAGTGTCTGTTCATCACTGCTGACTGCTGTGATTGCCCTGTCTTGTTCACCACAGCTAACTCTGATCTGTCCACAGGAACTTTTAGAAGATGGTCAGATGGATCAGTTCCACAAAGCTTTGGTGGAGCTGAACATGGACTCTGCAGAAGAACTTCAGTCTTACATCAACAAGTTGAGTCTGTCTGTTGAACAAACGAAGCAGAAAATCCTGCAGTCAGAAGTCAACATTGAAGTAGATGTTGTGGACAGCAAGCCAGAGGTGGGATGTTTTCACCAAGTTAATCTTCATTTTATCACTGAGAGGGATTAAACTTCTGTGCTTTAAAATGTGTCCCTTCAGACTTCCACTGATGAGCTAAGCTTTTTTCTTTAACACACTGCAAGTCATTATTACGTTGGCAACTGCTTCTCTCTTTTCAGAGAGAATGTCCTGAGACAACCATCCTTTATCTTCAGTAGCCTTCTATTAGAGATACACAGGAACCCATCAATCTTTTTGTTAAAAACAGTATTTGTTTTCCTTTCTGTTCTTCCCCTTCAGGTGCAGAGAACTTTATGGTAAACAACCAACCCTGCCTTCATTGTAGCTGTCTATTTTTGGTGCATTTAAGCAGCATGTTCTGTTTTGGTTCCTTAATGAAAGATTGATTACTACACTTGGTTGGTGGAGTTGTCTTGAAGATGAGAAGCTCCTTGTCTGCTGTGCCAGGCACAGCACACAGCAGCTGCTGCCAAGAGGTGCTCTAAGGCTGGTTGTGCATGTGCTTTTAATTGCCTTTCAGGTCACGTAAGACAGAGCTTTTTTAGCTTTATCAGCCTCTGTTCAGGAAGAAGGTAGAGAGAAGAACAGAAAACTGAAGCATAGAGGTGAGATCCTTATTTAGGTTGCCCAGAGAAGCTGTGGCTAGCCCATCCCTGGAAGTGTTCAAGGCCAGCTTGGAGCAGCCTGGTCTGGTGGAAGGTGTCCCTGCCCGTGGCAGTGGGTGGGACTGGATGAGTTTTGGAGGTCCTTTCCAACCCAGACCATTCCGTGATTCTGTGATTATGCAAGAATCAGAATGATTGTGCTTCGGCAAAATTCAGGGAGATGATGGCCTTATCATTGTGGTGAAGAATCTTTCTGCATTCTGTCAAAAGAAGATACTCTAGAAAAAAAGAGAATTGAAAGATTAGCAGTTACCTGTGGTTTTTCTCAGTGACTGTTCCTAAATTCCAACATCTCCCCCATCCCTGCTCTTTGCTAGGTGCAATCTCAGACCTGAGAATGAATCAACAAGCTTTGTTGTTTGGTCTGTGCCTTGAGAGAGCACTTAGAATTATCACAGAATCTCTCTGTAAGACCAAGTGTTCAGCTGAGTTCTGTGTGTCTTTCTGGTTTTGTCTTTCTATAACGAAATGCATTTAACAGGACTTCATGAGACTGCATTTTTGCTGTAACAATGAACACTTCTAAACTTCAGTTTAAGTAATTGAAGTTGGGCAAGTAGATATAAAATAGATACTTAAGAATGTTTGAAGCACCTAATTTTAGCTTGTCCTGGCATTGCAGCAAATGTTTCAAATTTAAAATAACCAGAACAAATATTTAGCAACAAAATCCCAGAGGTAACATTATAACACCAAAAAAAAAATAAAGAAGATAATTCAAAAGCTGCTCCTACCTCACAACAGGAGTCTTGTAGGATTTTGAGTGATGCTTTTCATTAGGAAAGAGCTTCACATTTGTGTAAAAGAAAAGGAGGTTTGGTGCATCCTGTGAGCAAATAGTAGACAGTTGAAGCTCTAAAAAATTGTGTGGTGGCTTTGTAGCTAGCAAATATTTGTTTTCCAGTCCCACACAAGCAAAATAGGGAATTTAATGGTAATTATAGAGCAGTTAGAGGTGCTGGGAGAGTACCAGACTTTATAAATATAAAAAGCTGTTTTACTAAGTTTTAATACGCTGTTATGCTTAGGACATGGCTGCCTGGGATCCTGGCAGCCAGCCTGGTGACTGAGGCCTGGATTTCTCAGCTGGCATTTGGATAAATTTTTTGGAAGTGTTTGATTTTTTTGTGCTTTGTGTGAATGTCTGTGTTTCTGTTTCCTGGGCATATTTGCTTTCAGGCATGTTGAGATTTGAGGAAACTGAGTTTTCCAGGCGTATCACCAGAGTTGAAATCACACCTGAGCTTGCTCTGTTTGCAGACTCCTGACTTGGATCCACTGGGCAGTGAACAGTCCCTGGAGGATGTGGAAAGTATTAATGAGTTTGAACCTTTATTTGCTGAGGAGCAGCCTGAAGCTGAGAAGCCTGTTGCTGCAGTGCAGGTTTGGTTTCTGTATTTACACCTCGTGCCAGGGGTTTGCATCCCAGTTGTCCAGCCAGTCTGCTGACATTTCTCCTCATGCAAACACTGTTTGCCTGCTCTTGGAAGAGATGCTTAAACTACCTGAACAGGACTTTAAGGGAGGAATCCTGGCAATCTTAGCTGGTGGTTTAGGAAGAGAAATTCCCTCTTGGCTCACTCTGCAGGCAGTGCTTGGTGTTGCAGTGCTGTGTTATTAGGGAAAAAATGTTCTGCTCAAGTGTTTTTGTCTGTGATCCATAGCCTGATATCCCAGTGGACACGGCATTCAACTTGGGAGGTTCAGCCTTAGAATTAAGTGGCTCCAAGCAGAATAAATTATAGGGAAAGTCCAGCTTCCCTGCCCTTCTGGAACTTTTAGAATGATGCTGTTTCTCTGTGGGAGCACTACCTTTTGGGATTTTGTACAGGATTGTTTGGAAATGTTGCTTATTCTAGAATATTATTGTTCTTTAACATCATTCCCCACTACTTCTCTGTGTTTTTAAAGCCCGTGTTTAACCTGGCAGAGTACCACCAGCTTTTCCTTGGCACTGAAAGAATCAGGGCTCCAGAGATTGTCTTCCAGCCCTCCCTGATAGGAGAGGACCAGGCTGGGATAGCAGAAACCATGCAATATGTCCTTGAGAGGTGAGTTTACTGAAGTACTTACTTCAGACAAGCTATTCTTCATTTGATACCAGCTTTTGAAACGCTGGGGGTTTAGCAATAATTTGAGAAAATATGTTGAATAGTTCCTTTTGGTGGGGTCAAGCATTGCAGGTTAGACATGTCTTCCTAAAAGCCACATGTAACTCTGCATGTTTTAAGTCAGTGAGTCTGCAAAGCTTTTCTATCAATAACTCCATCAGTGAAAAGTTTTTGAGCACACACCTCCAATATATGTATATTTGTAAATTACAGCTGCTACTAAACTAATGTGTTAAGAACATTTTGAAACATACACAAAAATAGAAATTAAAAAAAAATGAGATAAGGGTGAAATAAACACTATTTACATGTATTTATCAATTTGTCTTTTGCACCCCACTGGATCCTGTTGCACAGACCCCACTTTAGAGATCCCTGGTCCAAGTTGTTATTGAGGGAAACAGCAAAGCTTGCAACAGTGAGCTGGCAGTCTCTGGTTTTGGGAGACCAAAGTCAGGGGTGACATTTTAAAGTTAAGATACAGGCACCTGCTGGACATTTCCAGACTAATTGGCATTGATGAAATGTCACCCCTGAACTGCATGAACATAGGAGATCACATTTTCTGAAAGGTAAGAATTCCAGCCATAGAAAGAAATCCAGTTGTTGATTTATGGGGTACTGAGTGCTTTCAGGATTTTTTCTGCCACTCCCTTAATTTCCAGACAAAGTTTTTTCTGCTAGGAAAATGAAATTTCTCAAAGTGAATCCTGGGGCAAGGTATCAATATTCCCCACAGCTGTTGCAGTTCATAGGGCAGATGTCCTTGAGAAAGGCTGAAGCTGTTCTTGTTCTTCACAGGTATTCAAAGGAACAACAGGCTATCCTTGTCCAGAATGTTTTCCTCACTGGTGGAAATACGATGTACCCTGGACTGAAAGCCAGAATCCAGAAGGAGCTGCTGGAAATGAGGCCCTTCCAGTCATCCTTTCAGGTGTGTGCATTGCCATGATGTTTATGTGAGCAGCCTGCTCTCCTGTGTTCAGATGTCATTGGGTGAGGTGCAGAGCATGGAGAGGGCTTTAAGGCAAGACTCTGCAAACAGCTTTTTGTCCTGAGAAGGTGCAGGTGAAGCAAAGATTCAGTTGCTCTTTGTGAAGACAGCATGGTGAGTAGGGAAAAGGAAATTGTGAAAACTGCTTCTGCTAAAGGACCATGCACAGAGAAGCATGTTTGGCTGGAAATTTGTGAACTGATTGCTTAGGAATTGATAACAATGTAAAAACACACTTCCTAACATTACTCTTTCTGAGAGACACTGAGTCATCAGCTCAAATTTCTGAAATCCAGCTCTTTGTGTCATATAGAGATGTAACCAGGGTAAAAAGGGCTTCCCCCTTCCTGTGCTGAATTGACATTGTTCTGTTTTCCTTCCATCCAGGTTCACCTTGCTTCCAGCCCCGTGCTGGATGCCTGGTATGGGGCTCGGGATTGGGCAGTGGAACACATGACCCGCGAGGAAGGCTGGATAAGCAGGAAGGACTATGAGGAGAAAGGAGGGGAATACCTCAAGGAACACTGTGCTTCCAACGTCTACGTTCCCATCCGCCTTCCCAAGCAGGCTCCGCGGGCAGCGGAGGCTCCGGGCAGAGCCTCGGGCTCAGGGAACCCCGGGGAGCAGGCGTAGGCAGCCCTGTCCGCGCTGCAGGGAGGAGTTCCCTGTGCGGCGGGCGGAGCCTCTCGGCGCACTGAGATCCCTTCCAGCTCCTCGGCCCGGGGGCAGGGGACACGCTGGCACGGCCACAGCGCTGCTCACACGCAGCAGCTCCTGCAGAGGAACACTCCCTCTTAGAGACTGTCATAGTAAGGCTCAGGGGTTTGGGAGAGTGTATGTTTTACAGCTTTTTAAAATGGAATAAAACGTTCTGGTTTTGTATGTTTTGTCTTGCAGCTGGGCTGTACCAAGGCAGGCAGCCCAGCAGGTGTCCCCCTCGCCCGTGTCACAGTCGTCTGTCAGGACATGTCGGGCGAGTCGTTCTGCGGGACACCAGCGGGGCTGAGCTCTGCCCCGCCTCCCGAGGCCTCGTGTTCCATCTCCTGCGAAACCACCCCCAGATAACCAGCGGGTACTTGGTGTCTCCATCGGTGTTGTGGTTGAAACTGGGGAGCTGGGCACAGAAAGACACAACCCTCGGTAAAGCAGAGTGCAGAGGCACTGCCCGGCCTTGTGCTGCCCTGGGGAGGTTCTGCAGGCTGAGCAGGGCAGCTCTTTGATGGGACTTTTTGATCACAAGTCGTTGTAGCAATAAAGCAAAGCTTTTTGCTTTACCACTAACTTATGTGTTTCAGTGATTACACTTCTTTGGAGCTGTGAGGATGGATTTCGTTGCTTATAGCTTGCTTAAAAACACAGATTTGCAACCAGGCCTGTTGTATTGGACATATTGTCCTGCTGTACAATATGTTCCAGCTTAAATTTGCTTGGGGATTCAGCTGTCACACTGAACAACTTGTTGCTTTCCCAAAAAAATATGCACACTGCATGCTGAACCCAAGGAGTCTCCATCACTTTGGCAAAAGCTGGAAAAGGCAAGGTAAAGGGGAAAATAGCCAGACGGATGTGACTGATACAAAGAAGGTGTAGAGGTGGGGATTTGGTGTTCCCAAGGGCTGCAGATCATCAAGGTAAGTTGTCATCTGGCAGATTCAAAGCGAAGAACAGGAGGAACTTGGCTTGTGCTGAGGTTGGCTGCCACAGGATGAGATTTTTAGGTTCAAAAGTATTACCGAGATTTACAATCTTTAAAAAAGGAGAAATCTGTGGGCAAATACTGAGGTCTCACCTGTGCATTGAATGTTCTTCAGAGAGTCTGTGAGGGAAGGGTTGCTGCAGACCTGCTCTCACACAGTTCCTGTGGCTCCCAGCACTGGGCAGTCCCAGATGGAATACTGCCTGCTCCTCACAGGCTGTTGGGCAGGGCAGGAGAAGGGAGCTGGCTGCCTCCAGGTGACCTCAGTTTGGATTATTGATACTATCCCTGCCTGCCTGGAGGCAGTTTTTAGGACAATTAAGGGAATTCTATGGGTGGTGAAGAATGTGGAAAAACATGCTGTGCTCAAACCAGCGAAGTTACACCCCAACATGTCTTTTCTGATCTCAGTGACCTGGAGTAAATGATGTCCCATTGTTATTTGACCCCTTTCTGACCCGTCCTTACCTACTTTAGGCAGAGGGACTACCCAAGGCATGAAGATAATTCTGATACTTGGTGTTGCCTGATAAATAGTGTGTTGTGCATAAAACTGTTCCAGAATGAGGGCCTGAAAGGGCATCTATAATGCGTGATTATGTGACTTCTAAATCTTTGGCCAAATCGTGCCAGCCGCTTCTTTTGCATTAATTCAAAGCAGAGCTGTCTAATTCTGTGAAGAGGTGCCAGAGCAGCTGCTTAAACAGCTTTAAGGAAGCATCATTTTATAATCTCCTGAATATTAGCTGTTGATTTGTTACTTTGTGCCACCGTAGCCGGAGTAACTGATGAACTTGGACAAGGTGGTCACTGTCACAGGCTGCTCTGGGTGTGCTGGTGGCAGTTCAGGTGCTTGGAGCAGCACCATGAAAAGCGTGGATGTGCAGAATGGGATAAATTTTTCTCATTTCAGTTCAGTTCCCTGGGAATGATTTGCTGTGGTGGTGCCTGAGCACTGGTGCTGGCAGGAGAGAAATGGAAGAAATTTATGGTGCTGAGGGCAGGAGGACACAACGGTGTCATTTCAGACAGTTGTGTTGGGGTCCTTGTGGAGCTTCACCATTGGGACACTTGTGGCAAGGTTTTCTCACCCCCATGTGTAGAAGAATTTGGTTGTTTTCCATGTAAGTGGCACAGGGCTCTCCAAACCCAGAAGGGGCTTGGGCTTGGTTTATGCCCCCTGAGTGGGGAACAGGCCAAAAGACACCTGCTAGGCCTCATTTCAATGGGGCTATTGGTTGTGTCAGGAGCACCGGGAGGAAAAATAATCCTGCTGTGGGCAGGAATCTCAAAGTGCTGCTGTGAGAGCCTTTGGCAAGTGATGGCAGGGCTGCTGTTGAGTGAGCTGCTGTGCCAGCAGCCTCACAATCATTGCTGTGTTTATCCTGGCAGGTGTTCTCCAAGGTGACCCAGGGCAATTGCCAGGTCTGAGATGGTCAAGTGGTTCCCACTTGGTCCTTAAATTAAGTTCAGCCCGTAACCTGGTTATACAATTCAGTTCTGCCCTAATTCAGGGCAAAGAATACGAAAAGTACAATTTCACAGCAGTGCTGAGTTTGGTCTATTTAAAAGAGAGCTCAAACTGGGTCCCACCTTTCACAGGGTCCCTAAGATCTGCTCTGGGTGGAAACACCACGTCAGCGAGCAGCCCTGGAGACTGAGCATCCATCATGTGTCCCACGTCCCAGATTTCCTTTGGAGCTGCCGACAAGCCTCGCTCTGGGGCTTCAAGGCTTCTTATGCTTCCTGTGCCACTGCAACTTCAAACATGTTCTTTGCTAAATCTCTGCTAGGACACCAAGATTAGAACTCTCTGCTCCAGTTATTAATCTCTGGAATACTTAATGTGCTGTGTAAGACAGCATCTTGGAAGAAAGAGAAGATGCCCGTGAACTGTCACTGAAAAGTTAGGATTATCCCTCCAGAGACAGCCCACAGTGATCCTCTGGCAGTCAGTCATAAACCACAAGTTCTGAAGCTTGTGTGGGATGAGCAGGGGAGAGGAGAATGCTGTAATGGATTTAACATTATCCCCAAAGTCATATGGTGGGATTTCCACCCCATGGTTGGGAACGCCAGGCGCAGAGCAGCTGTGCTGATCCCACTGCTCACTCCCACTGCTCTGTGCAGGGAGCGAGCTGCTCCCTGAGCATCAGCTGCAGCAGAACTTGGTTTTAAATGGCTCAGACCCTGAGCATGGTTTGCCAAGAGTTTTTCAGGCTCCTTTCATTCATTTTCAGGCACTCGGCTTCCTGTGTGTTGTTGACAAACACATTTTCCTCCTCCTTGTTCACATGATCTCAGCTCTCATGTTAGCAAGGTGTCATAGTTTCAAGGGATTTTTTTGTTATTTTTGAGTTATATTGCTTTTTTTATACCCTTAGAGGTCTTTTCTTTCTCTTTTTGAGCACTGGACTTGGTTCCCATTTTCTAATGCAGCAGAGGCCATGATGAAAGAGCCGTTTTCATGGACCCAGCTCATAGCAATGTCTGCTCGTGACAATTCACAGCTGTTGCTCTGCCCTCAGTTCTGTGTCTCAGCAGAGCCAGCCTGAGAGTGGTGCTGGCTGAGGCTTTCACAGAGTGCACAACTCCTCTGGGGAGGGAGGGAGGTGAAGTAAAATGATGGAGACTTGGTCCATCTGTGCTCAATGCACAGTGTGCCAAGTGGAGAAACCTTCAAACCATTCATTTCCTGAAGGCAGCAGAAGTCTCAAGTATGGTAAGGATCACTCTGTGCAGGTATGCTTTTATTTCTAACCAATTGCTGTTCCCAGCTATCAATATGAAGTAAGCTGGGTTTATGGTCTGGCTGAGAAACTTCTGTGCTCTAAAAATTCCTGGGTTTAGTCAGGACAGCATTTTTTTAGCTTTTAAATTATTTCAGAACTGAGGGGAAGTATGAAACAGCTTCTCCCCTCATCTGACAGGAGGTAAATATGCAGTGCTGATGGGGAAAGCATTTTTATGTTGTCAGTGATGTTCTGTGGAGGCATCCAAGTTCCTGCACTTGCAGTAGTCAGGCTGTTACATCAGCTCATCCCCAGGGAAGCTTGTGGCAGATCTGGCTGGACAAATGAGCATCACAACATGCCAGGAAAAAGTGTGGCTTTGTTCAAACCTATGTCAAGCGAATTCCAGAGGAGAGACACCTTTGGAAAGCTCATCTTGTTTGAGCTTTTTGGGAATATAGTGGGTGATAGAGTATTGGATAGCAGGGAGACCATGGTGGGTGCCTTCCTTATCTGGGTGAAGGGCAAGGATGCATGGTGGACCTCTGGGTGGGAGAAGGTTTGAGGGATGATGGCAACCTGCAGCCCCCAAAGCCTCAAAACTGCTGTGGTGACACTTTCCTGGGTGCCCAGGAGGGTTGGGAGGCTGTTGGCTTCAGCAGAGGCTGATTTTCCTCCTCTCTAAACGATCACCCTGTTTCTGCAGCTCTCCCTGGAGTGTGCTCAATGCTCCTAAAGGCTCCTTAGGCCAAGTGCAAAAAGTGTCCTGTACAAGCTTGGGAGGCTGTGAGCTCACTGCCTTGTCTGAGCTTGCTTGGTACTGAGTTCCAGTCTGGGCAAACAGTTTTTGGGTGGTCTTATCTTTCCACTAAACATTTTGTGGTGGTTTTTTTAGTGGAGGTTTTTTTCTTCAGGGTGTTTTCGTACCCTTCAAAGGAGAATGGTAATGAATAAAACCATCCTGCCTCACTGACACTTGTTTCTGCCCCTGAGCAGCAGCCCCACTGCATACAGATGAGGAACAGTACTGTGGGTCTGATCTTCCTGCTCTGCTCTGAGGGCTTCACTGGGTTTCCCCACAGAAGTTTAGAAATAGCTCAGTCCCTGTTAGAATGACCAGAAGTCCCCTGTGGTACACAGAACTCTCTGTCACCCCCTCACCTTGAGCACCAGCTGCCTTTCAGCCTTTTGTCTGCTACACTTAGATAAATCCACCTGATCTAGAAGCCATCAACTGATAAACTCCCAGTGCTCCAGAGGCAAAATGCCTTAAGAGGGTCCCAAAGTGCTTTCCTGAGCACATCCACAATGCCACGTCACCCTTAAACTCAGTTTTGTGTTCTTTGTGCATTAGCACAATTCTCCTGGCTGACACTGCTTCTCAGCTCTGGGAAATGTATTTCATATCCTCATCCTTAGATCAGTTTGTTTTTCCCACTCTACAACTTGGTTAAAATATACCCCACTCCTCCTCTCACCCCAGATTCCTGCCACATACCTGGCATTCTTTCATCCTTAATGAGATGAAGCAGTGGGGGATTTCACCCTCCTGGAATTTTAGAGGAATACTAAGTGGATTTCTTGTGAAAAGCCCCATTTAGGATATGAGTCTCCCTGAAAGATAGTCCATGACAGCAAACCTTGCTTTTGCTGGTAATGGTGAGCAGAGTTTTTACTTCCCTGTTCTATAAATACTTTCTGCTTGGTTGTTACAAGCATTGTCATTGATGGAGCAAGCTCCCAGTGGATGAAGCACATTCACATCCTTGCAAAGGTAGATGGCGAGACCAGCAGAACTCAGGCTGCAAGGTGGTCAGACTCTCCATATAGACAAGACACCATAAAGGTGGTTAAGTCAAAACAGTTTCATCCAGACCCCATCATTAATTTCTATTAATAAACATAGAGGTTTGTTGGATCAAAGGTTCCTCCAGCCTGGTCCTGGAAGTGACCTCCAGGAGATGCTGAGGGGGAAGCACAGGAGTAGGAGCAGTGTGCTGTGTGTGTCAGACAGGGAGAGGATGGTAAATCATCCCAGCTGGTCAATGCTCCACAGCCAGGGACACAGGAACACAGTGCTCCGGGATTCCCTACTTGAGATCCATCCCAGAACCTGTCCTCTCACACAGGACAGGTGAAAGCAACCCAATTACAGAGCTCAGCAAGGATGATGAGTTTGGAGCAGCAACACGAGGCTGGACTGAGCATCATGTGGGGAGTGCTGGGCTGGGGATGTTCCCGAGCCTGCAGTGAAGCATCTGTGCCAGCCCCAAGCTGTGCCAGCCCCAAGCTGTGCCAGCCCCAAGCCGTGCCCCAGCAGTGAAGGGCCGGGAGGGGACACAGCCAGCCCGGCTCTGCCCCTGCTCTGCGAGAGGGGCTTTGCTGCAGCTCCGCGGGGCAGAGACACAGCGGGAGGAGCCGCGGGTCCCCTTGCCTGGGGGCTGCGGGTTCCTTTCATCCAGCGCTGCTGTGGCAGAGGGCCACGGGCTGTCCTGGCCGCCGAGGAAACAAAGGAGAGGAAGGCTTTGATTCCAGCAGTGATGGACACCCTCCCGCTCCAGGGTGGTGCCGATGGAAGGAACTGGGGGCTCGGTTATTTGCTTTCATCCTTTGTTAACCGCTGGTAACTTCTTGTTGTCGGAATTGCTGTGACTCCTCCGGAGGATTTATTTATGCTTTTTTGGCTGACGTGGTTCGCAGGAGGCCTTTGATATTGAGCCCCGGGAGTGTCCCCTGGCCTGGGAACGGGAAGAGCCGAGGCTGGCCGGGCTCGGGCACATCCAGCCCGGGGAGAGGGGCGGCTGTCCCGCTGCCCTGGCTGCACACACCGCCCTGGGGACACAGATCGCCCACAGCTGTCCCCAGGCTGGTGATCTGTGCCAGCACTGCCCTCCCGTGCCGCAGCAATGCCCCTTGTCAGCAGCACAGGTGGCTGAGAGCTGCGGGCGGTCCTGCAGTGCCGGCAGGGGGAGAAGATGCAATTTGGGAATTTGCAGAGTTTTTGCAGAGAAGAACCAGGAGGATGCAGAGTTTTTAGCACTGGGTTCGTGCTTCAGGTTCATGCCTGGGAGAGGTGGGGGATACCCAACATGTGTGACCCAGGGGAGCTTTGCCCCGGCCTCCTTCCACAGGGGCTGCCCTGGATCCGGGCTGCAAGGGATGATTCCCCGGCTCCTGGGGCTTGCCTTGCCCCCGAGCTGTACACCTGACACACCCACGCCTTTCACCACCGTTCCTGTGCACAGGAGGCTACTTCTGCCCCTTGCTGCACAGACCCATTTGTCTGGGTACTGGGTGAAAACAGCTTTTATAATGACGCAAAATGGAGGGAATAACTCATATTTATACTCCCCCTGAGCTCCGTCGCCTGAATGCATGCTAGAAATCTCAGTGAATGCTGTTTTTCACCACACAACAGATTCCCCAGGCAGCAGAGATGGCAATTCCCAGGAACCATAAACCCCTTGAGTGTGTTTACCCAACTCAAAGTGCACTTTATAACATCATATCACCTTCAACCCACTCTGCAATTTTACATGCTGGGATTTGAAATAGGTACAAGCGCCGGTTGTGCTTACAGAGAGCTTGGAAATGTGTTTTTAATTGTGAATTTAGGAGCTGCGGATGGGAGTTTTACAAGCACTGTCACTTCAGTCACAGGAGCCAGCAGCCACCAACAATTGATTTTATCAGGTAACAAAGTGCACCCTCACACTGTGGGAAGCAGGGCTCAGAGAGGGATTTTATCTCAAGCTCTTTGGCTTTATGGGGAGGGGTTAAGTAGATGGTCACTGTTTCAAGGGGAACTTGAACTTCCAAGTGCTCTCCAACACCCTCTGCACGGTCTGGCAGCGGGGACTGAGCTACAGAGCCCCGTGGGAAGGGGAGCGGGTTCACGTGGGAATGTCCCTGCTCTGGAAGAAGTAGATATTAAGAAAACATCAAAAAAATCACCCCTCCAATCCTCACTGTTGTGATTTTGAACCCAAAATAGCCGTTTGGTGTTTCCCTTAGAAGGAACCCTCTGTGACTCGTTCTGAGCAGCCCCACTGACCATTTCCTATTTTTCTTCCTTGTAGGCGGCTGTTGGAGCAGCTTCGGCTCCTGAATTGAAGGAAGTGTTTTCCTGAAATGCAGACAGAAATGCTCCTGGGTTTTCTGGCTCAGGAAATCAGCCCTCAAATCTGAGGCTGGCTTTGGAGCCACAGGCACCAGCAGTCCCCACCGGGCTGGTAGGAACCCCGTGAGTCCAGCCCTGCCAGAAGGGACAAATTCCAGTTCTCCTGCTCTAAGACTTCATGTCCTCGACATATTTTTGTTTAATGGGCTTTGTCAGAAGCTGCCCAACCAGGCTGCCCCTTCCTTTCAAATGAAGGCACTGTGGCTTAAATCTAAGCAAAAATCCCCAGGTATTTTATATTATTATAAATATATATTATTTCAGATCTTCCTGGCAATTAAAGCAAAAATATGTTTCTTTTTAAAGTGTTTTGCACCTTCACATTTCTGCTTGAAAATAAAAAGTTTGTACCTCTCTTAATGTGGCATCAGTTTCTTCTGAGATGTATTATTCAAACATTTTGAAGTTAAGAACAAGCCTTTAATGCCACAATTTTTTAGTACCACTGCCATGACTGTTTAGACATAAAAGCCATTTGATTACAGCTTTATGTTAAATGAGGAACCATAATTAATATGATCATGTTTAATTTCTTCTTTACCGAGCAGAACGATGGAATAATTTCTCCAGAGAGAAGAGAGTTTCCTCAGATGAGTAAATGCCAAGATTTAAAAAATAACTTAGCCATTGGAAAGAGAAGTTTAAGACATTAGATAGGATTGATGCAGGGTATAAAATGGAGGCTGCATTTTATATTGAGATGTGGAGAGAGAATCCCAGGGAGCATCATTTCATGCCCACAGCATCCTCCCTCCCTGCTGTTGTGGTTTAAATTCAGCCCCATGGAGCCACTTGCTCACTGCCCCAGTGTGGGGGGTGAGAGAAAAGTGAGAAAACCCGTGGATTGAGATAAAGGCAATTTAATATGGGAAGCAAAAGCCATGCATGCCAGCAAAACAAAACAAGGAATTCATTCCCCACTCCCCCTGGGCAGCAGGGGTTCAGCCCTCCTCAGGAGAGCAGAGCTCCATCACGAGTGCCTGGGGAGGACAAACACTCCAAATGTTCCCCTTTCCTCCTCTCCTCCCAGCCCTGTGTGCTGAGCATGAGGCCACATGGGCTGTATCCCTGGGGCCAGCTGGGATCAGCTGTCCCACCCGTGTCCCTCACCCACCTCTCCAGCACTCCCAGGCTCCTCGCTGGTGGGATAGAAAAGTCCTGTTCAGCAGGAACTGAAACATCCCTGTGTGATCAACACTGTGTCCAGCACAAACCCCAAACGGGCCCATTTCAGCTACTGGGAAGAAAATTAACTCTATCCCAGGCCAAACAAGTACACACAGGTGTGGGTGGAGCAGTGGGATTTTCCAGAGTTTTCCCTTTCCCTCTCAGCACCGTTCCATGGAAAACAGAATGAAAAGCCTTTGGTTGTCAGAGGTCGACAAGACATGCTCTGTTTTCCACTCCTCTCTCCGATTTTTGCCAAAACTACATTCCCTGGCCATTTTGGGAAGCAGAACATGTGTAGAGAAGCAGCAACGACCCTGCTGTCGTGCCCAGCCCTCCCGTGGCTCTTCCCAGAGAGGCTCATAAAGGTTTGTAAACTGTGAGCCTGTGCACACAGGGACATTTTATACTGGAAGGGGGTAGATTTGGATTAAATATAAGGAATACACTCCTCCCTGTGAGGGTGATGGCACAGGGTGCCCAGAGGAGCTGTGGGTGCCCCATCCCTGCCCAGGTTGGACAGGGCTTGGAGCAATCTGGGGTGGTGGAAGGTGTCCCTGTCCATGGCAGGGGGTGGCACTGGATGGTCTCTAAGGTCCCTTCCAACACAAACCATTCCATGACTGGATGATTTTCATTCAGGTCTTTGTCCCTGCACATCAATGTCGAGCACACTGCTGTGGGGGATGCTCTGGAAAGGTGCCCTGGTGTTACCTTTATAATTTGCTCTTGTACTCCAGGGTTTGCTGGCTCTGTGCCTGCCCTGCTGTGAGTGAAGCAGCACCTGCAGCTGGCACTGCCGGCTGTCCCTGCAACGCCCTGGTGCATCCCACAGGGATCACAGTGCCAGCACTGACACCTCATCCCTTTATCTCTGTACAGCACGTTCTGCCATCAAGTGCTCGAGCCTGGGAGCATTTATCTTCTCCTGGTGGAGATCCAGCCCTGATGACTTCAGCAGGAGCAGAGTGATGCAGCTGGAATACGCTTTATCCACACCCTGGTGCAATGTGCCACAGCCTTGTTCTCACATCACTGTTCACCTCTGAGCCACCAGCCCACGTTTTTGGTGTGGTGTAAATACATTTGTGTTTTTTCCCTTCCTCACGGCTGCATGCTGACACCCGCATGTCCAAGGCCACTGTTACCCTTGTGTTTCAGGAATACAGCTGGGTGCCACTCAGAGGCTGTTGGGACACCCTGGTGCTCCTGAGTACGACCTTCAAATTATTTGCTTAAACTTCTGAATGCGGAGGGAGGGGAGTGTACGTCAAGCTCTCTGTCGCTGCAGGGCTGGGAGAAGAAATAAGCGCTTATTTCTGCCTGCAGTTCCTCCCTGAGCCGTTTTCCCGGAGTACTTTGATATTAAGTGTCCCTCCCAGCTTCCTGGTGACAATTAGTAGCCACGATGGTCAGTTAGGTGCTCAGGGAAGGGAGGAAGGGTGGTCAACTGAGATGCCAGTCTTAACACTAGCAGGACAGAAGACAATTAATGTTTGCTGAGCAGAAAGATTAAAATCCTAACAGGGAAGGCAGGAGAAGGAAAAACTGGAAGCCTTCAAAGAAAGAACTACAGAAAATATTTAACACTGCTTTTTTTTTCAGGCTTGCAGAACAAGACAAATACATTTTCACCTGCTGGCTCAGATTTGACTCTTGATTCACAATTATATAATGTGTTTTGAAGGACGCATTAAAAGCAGGGCCTGAAGGTAAAAGGATCCAGGGGCCACTGTATTGTCAGGGAGAGGAATGTGCTTTTGTGTTGGAGGTGGGAATTTGCAGCAGGTCAGGTCCGGGCTGCTCAGGGATTAGGTCAGTATCAGCTCTCAACACTGCCTTAAGGCAAATTGAATTTTTCACAGAAGAGTGGAAGATTAAGAAAGAAAGAAAAAAAAAACCCCAACCCTGTAACTTAACTAATCACCTGCCACTAAATAAGGCACCATGAGCTATTCACCACCTCCACTCTGCTTTATACATTACTGCAATAATTACATGGCACATTTGGTTGGAGCATTTCTAATCCTTGCAGAATAAAAGGGATCCTGCCCAGCTGTGCCTGTGCTGTGCTGGTGGGTGCATTTGAGTGCCTGGTGGTGGGCTCAGGCAGTGGGTGAGGTGTGGGCAGGCAGGAGATGAGCTCAGAGGGATGGGGATAATGAGTGTGGAGGTTGTCCAGCTGGGAATCAGCTTTATCTCACAGGGGTTTGATTCTCAGCTGTGTGATTTCAGAAATTCTGGGTCTGTTGGTTTGCATTGATGGCTGCTGTTAGAGGGGAGGCAAACAGGTCTCTGTGACTTGTTGCTTTTCCTTCTGCAGTGGAGTAACCCCAGTGATATCCCACCTTAGGTGTTCCCAAGGAGTCCTGTAACTCCTGTTAGACCCCTGGCTCAACTCCCTGCTTGGTTTAAGCTTTGTGGGAGGGGTGAGTGCTGAGGAAGGGATTGGAATGGTGTTTCTGCAGGACAGGTGTCTCTGGCCTCTGCCTCCTGGTGAGCTCCTTGCAGAAACCTGGCAGTGGTCACAGGCTCCCCTTTGCTTTGCTTAAAGGAGGCTTATTCTGTGTAGAAGAGATCAGCTTTCCCACAGTAGACAGGGAAGAAAGCTGTGGATATATCTAAGATAATGTTCTTCTCTTGAATTAAGAGAAGGCTTCATGATGGCTCTGATAGTGTTTCCTACTGCAGCTGCTCAGAGAAGCATCTCACCAGGGATCACCAGGACTGTTTCCCATCTCTCTGCTGGCTGAAAAGAATCTTTAGCATGGATTATGCTTTGCTTCTCCTGCTCCTGGGGCTGGGAGTCTCTCTTTCCCAGACCATTTCTGCCATACCTGTGTATGGCCAGGCTGGGCACTGGGGGTGACTAGGGCAGGAAGATGGAAGGGGAAAAGCCAATTGTCACCGTGGACAACAGCCTGGTGGACCTGCAGGGAAGCAAAGCTATTGCAACACCTTTGGCAGCACTGCTGAAAGCAGAGCCTGTTTCCCACAGGCTCAGAGCCAGGAGTCAGGGGCCTGTCCCCAGCGGTGCTGTGGGTATGCTCAGGGCTGAAATGAAGGATTCAGGCTGAACAAGTTCATCCAGGTGTGCCAGCAGCACTTTGTGGTCCTGCCAGGTCTGCTGGGGACTGGCTGAGCTGCAGCCTGGCCAGGCTGTGCCACTGCTGAAGGGCTGGGACTGTCACCTGCGTGGTGAAAGGGGGATGCTGCAGAGGACACAGAATAACTATTTGGGTTATTCTCCTGCTTGTGGTCTCTGTTGGTGTGTCTGATCCCAGGTGGTTTTGGTGACACTCCTGTTTGGTGGCTGCCTTGGCACACTGTGGAAGGCATCAGCTGGTTGGTTTGAGGGGAAATGGGTGATGCCCCCAGTGCAGAACAGGTGGAGGGGTGTTGGCTGACTTCTTGAGAGGGTTGTGCTGCTGGGGTTCCTGCTGTTGTGTGCAGTGCCAGAGCCCTGGGAGCCTGAGCAGGAGTGGTTTGGGTTATTTTTAAATTCACAGCAAATGGAGGTGTCCAGGAGCACTGGGTGAGGTGGCCAGAGGACAAACAAGGACCCAGGGCAAGGTCCCCATCTCCAGGGTGCCTCCTCCTGGGATTTCTGGCTGCTCCTGCAGCTCCTCTGGGCAGGGGAAGGGCTCCTGCTTCTCCAGAGGTAATTGAAGAGTTCTTGGTGATCTCTGAATTGGGTCCCCCAGGCCGTGTGAGAGCCCAAGGACACCACATGGACTTTTCCCTTGGAATGCTGCTGTGTGCCTGTGCTGGGCAGAGGCAGTGGGAGCATCAACTTTCCAGTAATAGGGAATTTATAGCAACCCATTAACTCCGTTAATTCTTGTCTCAAGAAATGAAAGGAGCTGCCTGCATGAATCAGTAAAACCAGGCAGGAGAGGATTTTTCTCTATCCCTCCCACGGGTGTGAACTGGGAGTGGTGCACCTCAACCCTGCTGTCCCTGTGCTCCCGGGGGGGCACTGCAACATCTCCCACCTCCAGCTAGGCTCTGCCAGGCAGCTCCCAGGGCTTTTCCATGGACTTTTCCATGGATGCTGCCAAGGCCTGGCCCCCAAGTGAGCCTCAGGGTCTCTGTGTTCATGAGAGCTGCAATCTGACTTTTTTTTTTAAATAAATCGAGACCTGAAACTTCAGTTACACTCCATGGGTATATGTATTTTATTTAGTTATACACACCTGAGTGAGGACTTACAGCCTCACCACCCAGAGTTAAAAGGCAAGATTTTGCCCCTTGCTCAGCAGAATTTGTATTTCAGGCATTATGAGGTGATTTGTAAGTGTTCAGCCTGATAACAAGACAAATGTTGTTATCTTGTTGATATCTTGGGAGCAGACTTAACCAATATTCACTGCTTTTGCAAACCTTTCTTTTTCCTACTGCATTTCAGATTTAGATTTTTTTTCCTCCACTATTTCATGGTCAGGGATAGGAATATCTCCTTGATACAAAGTAGTGATATTTAAATACCAAGCTGCTGTAGTCCAAGTATTAAAATTATTTGTTAGAGTGTGATTTAAGGCACAGCCAAGAAAATAATTTTACTGTGAATACTCACTGCAGCTGTGAGATTTAACAGATATAAATCCTGGATTTTAGTAACTTCATTGATGCCTCACCACCCCATACACCTCTAAAACATTATTACTAAGAAAATTTAAGACCTTACCAAAGAAGCTTGGCCACAGCATTCTGTGTTATGTGTTATTTAGTGTCCTGAGCAGGGGTTTCTGAGGAGGGGATGGGTGGTTTAACTCCACACCTGAAGGCCTTGGTGGCTGTTTTGAGAGGGCTTTATCCCAGCTGACAGGCCTGGATGCAGAGTCTGTTGACACCAGGCAGACCAGAATTCTCCCACTTTGACCACTGCCCCTCAGGAATAACTGAGCCTGGGTGCCAAAGCAGCTTGTCAAACCAAGGAGCAGCTTGTCCATCTCCAGCCTGTTGTAAGCCAGCCATGCAAACAGCCATCCCTAATTCTCCTTCCACCCAAATCTGCAGAACTGGCTTCCTCTATGAGTATAAAAATACTGTAACTCCTTAAGAAATCAAGACTACTCAGGTTAACCATCCCAAATCCTCCCTTCTTTCCTTCTCCTCCAGAATAATCCTTCTCAAAAAACCTTAGGAAATGAGTGAGGTTAGGCCTGCAGAGCAGTGGGACAGCCAGGTACTGCTGTGAGCTGGCCCTGTCCCTTTGGGGTCTGTTCAGTGCCACCAGTCCCCAGTTCAAGTTCTGCTGGTAACCAGCCCTGAGTCATCACAGCATTAATTCTGCTGAGCCTTCAGCAGTGCTCATTTCAAACATCAGGGCTTTATTCCTTCACCTGTGGGAGGAATTAAAAAAAATATTAATTAATGCTAAGCAGTTATCAACGTTTAGCAGTGTCTTGTGTGCTTTGGAATAACTTTATGCAGGGTCCTCTCACATTTCTAGAATGCCGTCTTCCTTTCTGCACTGGTGTTTTCCTGGCAGCTTGAGCAGTGTGGTAGCTCTGTGTTTGTCCTCACTCCTGAGCCAACTCCTGTGATGCTTTCAGACTGAAATAAGTGTTGTTTGTGTAATTTAAGTGGCCAAGGGTCCTTTTTGATAACTTCATCCCCGGTGCTGTGAGGTTTTATCCACCCAGTCACCTTTAGAACGGCTGAATAACTGCATGGTTAAACGTGGTTATTGTTGAATAGGCAGCAGCAGTTGAAGTGGGGATGTTGGGCATACATAAGAACCTGAAATTAAGCCCTCTGCACTCTGCCTGGTCAGGCATCAAATCTTCTAACGGAAACTAGAAATTAGCAGTTTTATGTCTTATAAAATGGAGAAGTATGTGAGCAGAACTCATCTGTGAAGCAACTGTCATCTTGCTCTTTGTTCCTTTTATCTTAGTATTTATTTTTCCTGGAAGTTCATCTTTGTGTCAAAAACTATCAGGCAAACTCTGTGGGGCAGTCATGTCCATGGTCAGACTAGGTGGTACAGCTGTGAACCAGACTTTCAACAAGCACTCAGAGCATCAGAGCAGGAAACTTCCAATTAATATTGATTAGAATCAATTTTCCCCCTCATTTCAAATGCTGTAGGACAGTGCGTGTTGTCATCCTCACTTTTCCTGTTACAATTGTCGTATTGATTTTTTCTACTCATTAGGATCCCAATGAAAAAATGTTCTTTCATTTGCTCTGTAACATGACCAGGGCTGGTTAACTGCAATACATGTGAAAGCAATTAGGAACATCTTGACCTGCAATAGATGCAGAGCCATGCCTAAATGAACTGCTGAAAGCACTGGGAAAGGGAAAAAAAACCCAAAAAAACATTCATCTGCTTTGCTAAAAGGTCGATAAAAGTTGGAAAATTTGGGGGGTGGCAAAATAAAACCCAGGTTTGGGGCAGGAGTGACTTGTGTGTTCCCATAACCAGGGCAGGGGGTCTGTTCTGTGTGCTCTGCTCTGTTAGGTTGCCTTGATACATCGTTAAACCAGGTCTCAGTAGCCTCGGGGGGAGAAAAAAAGGATCCTGATGTTGCTTTTAGTGCTGTGTGCAGTTGTGTAATACTGAATATTCAATTAAGGCTGGATACCTTAACCTTGAGTCTGTATTTCTAATGTCAAGGAACTTTGATAAAGGGCTGTGTTTCTGCTGTCTCCTGATGTGCCTTTTGGTGTTGCTTTGTTCTCATTCTCATTGTTCTTAAATGCTGATTATTTAAATGAGAATTCCTGGATTTAAAGAGCAAAGGCATTATGTTCCCTTTTGGAAACAGTGGGCATGAGTGACAGGGGAACTCTGAAAACAGAACCCAGGTTATTTGAATGCTGCTGCAGAGCCCTGTGTTTGCACAGCACCATCACTGTCAGGGCAGCTGACCAGCAAAGCCATCCTTCTTACAGAGGAGAAAGTCCTAAGCATGGAATATCTGTGTTTAAATCCCTATGAACCAAGCCCTGGCTCTCACAGCTCTAAGCCCAAGCTGCAACTTTCCTTCCTCAGGCCCTGCTAAAACTCACAGGGGGACTTTCATCAACTGTAGAAACTGGATCTGGCTCTGAAAGATGGACAAAGGCTTCTGACACTCCTGCTGAGGCTTTTATGCCTTCAGCTATCAAATGTGTCCTGTGCGGGGAGCATCATTAAAGATGCATGGCCTGTCAGGATCAGTTCCCAGCAGGGCAGCAGTGCCCGGGCCGGGAGCAGCAGCTCCAGCATTCACAGTCTCCTCGTGCTCCTTTGCCTCACAGATGGACAAACCCTGCAGAGCTCGGGGCTGGCCCAGCCAGGTGCAGCTGTCTGATGTGAGGGCTGGCCCAGGGCCAGGGAGGCAGTGCCAGCCTTTCACAGGCTCCTCCGGGGGACAAAGAGTGTGGTCACTCCTGGGAGAGGAGCAGGACCCGAGTGAAGGCACCAGAGCTGTGGGAATGGTTGGAGAGAAATTCCTGTGGATAAACCCACCTGGAAACTGGAAGACAAAGCTCCTCAGACAGCAGAAGCAGGTGACTGAGCAGGCTGCAAGGCACAGCATGGCTGGGTCATCCCAAGGGTTAAGTGCCAGAACAAGCCAAGGGCTTGAGGTTATGATTCCAGAAACGTGTTTGCAGTCTTTCTGTTCCAGAGGGTTCTGAGGCCAAGTTTCTCTCTGAGCTTGGATTAAAAAATACATTGCACAGTTGTATATCTAAACAGAAATGCCAGGCACACCTTTAAACCCTCCAGCTTGTCAAATACCTGAATGCCACAGGGTATTTGTGGCTAAATGTTCTGTGCACTTACTGCAAACCAGATTATTGGACAATATTTGCTTTAGCTGGGGAGAAAGCTCACAGATAATGACAAAGCACTGATGAGTTTCAAGTCCAGTGCACAGGAGATATTTTAATTAATTCCAATCAATGGCTGCCTAATAGAAGGTGGAAGGCCCTCTAATGGGACCAGTGTGTGAGAGTTGTGTAGAAAATGTCATGGTTTTGCTCTGGTTGTGCCCTGACCTTCCCTCTAAAACACAGCCCTCTGCAAAAGTGACATTTCCTTTCAAAACCAGTGTTGCTCTTTGTATTTGCCATTACACTTAATCCTGTTGTGCTCCTGTCATCAAGGGCTATATTCTCAGGTCAGGACTTTTTTTTTTAACAAATTAAAGAAACCAGAAGTTAGAGAAGAGAGTGGTGCTGCAGGTGTTTGTGGGTGGTGCAGACCCCACTCTGCAGGTGTACCAAACCTGGCAGCACAGCTCTGCTCTGGGTGTCTAGGAAAGTCTCTGCTTTGTCTGGGCATAGTTCCCAGGCTGGAGAACAGGAGCATGGCAATTATTTTCCAAATTCCCATCAGCTTTGTGAACTGCAGGTGAAGGCCCACCCTGTTCCACAAGTGAATTATGAGCTGGTTGATTTCCTCAAGGCCAGAATCTGAGAAATTCAAGGATGCTCCCAGGAGTGATAGTTGCAAATAAAACAGCATTGTGTCCTCTAAAGCAAATAAAATAACATTGTCTCATCTAAATGCTAAAGCATCTTTCAGTAGCCCAGTGCTGAGATGTTTTAGGAGCATCCTGCTTTGCCTGATGTGATATTTTCTTCCTAAAAGCCTTTGTCACTGACACCAGAGCTGTGCAGAGAGGCCTGATTTCAGGTAGCCAGAGGGTCTTGCTTCTGATTCACTCTTTTTGGAGACTCTATTTGGAGGTTCCCCTCCTCATGAGCAGCTGTGACCTTTAAACTCCCTGACATGAATCTATTGCCACTGTGTCAGTGCAGGGAGCCTGTGCAGCACCAGCAGTGTTGTGCTTTCGTGTTTTAGTCTGTAATAAACATAAACTTTGCTGACCTTCAAACTTTCCAGCCAAAGTTTCCAGTGCAAAGTTTGCAACTTGAGATGATCTTTGTGATGAATCTCCCCAAACTTCTGAGAAGAAGGAAAGTAACAGGTATTAAAGTGCCATGTGAGGGGGAGAGGAAGGAAACTAGAGTAGTATAAATGGTTTTCATCTCCCAAACTATGGACAGAGAGAAATGCCTGGAGCTGTCTGTGTGGTCTTCCCCACAGACTTCTGGAGATGGCACTCACCCCACATGTTGCTCTGCTGCAGCAGGAGGGAGGCCCCAGCAGGGATGTGAGGCTCCAGAGGAGAGGTGGGAGGTAGCTGTGAGATGAAAGCAGTGCTGCTGCAGGTCTGCTGCTGCTCTGGGGGGCTGTGCTCCCCTGCAGCTCAACTCCTGCTGGCCACTGCAGCACCTGTGCAGGGAGGGGGGAGGAAACCACCTCCAGAGCAAAGCCCCCCAAAGCAAACCCCACAGGATTTCGTGCCAGGCACTCAATGACCCCACAGGTGTGCTCACCTGGCACCAGGGCACTGGCTCTGGCTACAGGCATCCCTGGCAAGGATCACCCTAGGACAGTGGGGCAGCCAGAGGATGAGGAGGAGCAGGCTGCTAAAAACTGGGATACAGTTTCACCCTGGGCAAGCAGGCAGCTCCTAACGACAGAGATTTTGACTTGTGGATCTTTGCCCACCAGCCTGTAATATTTCCTTCCTGTCAAGGCTTGAAATCTTTCATAGGTCAGCCTGGTCCTGGCTCTTGGTGGGTTTAGAGAGGTTTTCCTCTCCAGAGGAAAGTCCTGGATGTCCACTGCAGCTCTCCCTGCCTTGGGTGAGTGCTGGGGCTGGTACTGAATGTTCTGCCTGGAGGGAGTTGGCCTTTGTGCCTGCAGAGGAGGAGGAATGAGTGGCAGCCTGTGATAAGGGTGTGTTGTACAAATATCAGGGATTGATCAATTAATCTTTTTTCTTCTTTTGCTCTGTTTACAAGGCACAAACAGCCACTGGCACCATCCCACGTCTTGATTTTTCTGCAGTGGTGAGGATACACTTGGAGAGCTTGTTGGTCTTGGGAATTCCTTGTGCCAGTTTGGTGTGGACTTTCCTGGTGCAGATGGAGTGATGTCCTCAAGGTCACAGCCCCTCCCACCAGCCTTGCAAAGCTTTTTACTGATCTGAAGCCAGAGCATAAAATTTCAATTACTTTTTACTTTTCTTCCCAGACCACTTTTTAATTCAGCTGTACAAGATGTATGTACCTTGGTTTTGCATCCTGGTTTATTCTTCAGCTAATCCCTGATATCCTCTCCTGACCTTCCACTGAAATCAGCATGAATATCCCAGATCTACTCCTCTGTCCCTTTTAGTCCCTCAGTTCTGCTGCTACTTTCAGCTTTCCCTTGGTGTCCTCCTGTGTCCTCTCTTTTCTTACTGATTTCCTTCATCTAATTTGCCTTTTTAAGTCAGGCTGGTTACTCCACGTGTAAGACATTTGAGAGCCTTCCCATGACATCAGCACTTTTCAAGCCCTTGAATCGATCGTTTGTTTGTTTGTTTGTTTGTTTGTTTGTTTTACAGAGAATAATCAATGTCAGTGTTCTTACTCATGAATCTTTTTCTAAGATATCATTTCAACACTGGCAACTGCCTGCTCTGAGCATCATTTCCTCTTCTTGTCCCTGGCTGTCGCCTTCTGGAGAGCCCACACCCCACAGCTGGATCACTCCTCCCCTCCCACCACGCCTCAGTTCCCCTTGTGCTGCACCACTGATTTCCTCCCACTACCTCCGTTCAAAACCTGCCCTCACCTGCAACTTTGCCCATTTCCTTCTGTTTCCCCATCTCTGTTTTACCCCCCTTCCTTTCCAGCACCCTCCCAGTGCCTTCTGTGCCTCCCTTGCCCAGCTGGCTTCACCTCCTGCCCCGGCTGAGCCCCAGCGCTCGGAGCAGCCCGTGGCCACCAACTGTGACCAACTTCTGCCTCCATTTGTTGTCTCATGACTTGCTTCTCCTCCCCAGCCCTCACTGTGCTGCCCGTGGGCATTCCCAGAGGTGTTTGGATGTGCAGGAGGGAGAGGACGTGTTCCTGTGCTCTGCAGAGGCTCCTTTGCAGCAGGTTGAAGTGAGGACATGGTCTGCTCGCTCTCCATCAGACAGCAGCTCCGAGCTGGAGTCACATAAATACACCAGGAGACCTTGAAACACCACGGAAAGAGAACTTTGCCAGGGCACTAAAACTGCAGAGATTGGGAGCACAAACTGACGAGGGGAGAGGAAAACACAGCAGCACCCTCAGCCCTGTGTGGGGCCGCAGCCCAGCTGTTCCCAGCTGTGAGTTTGACAGGCTGACAGCAGCACTGCCCGGTGCAGCAGAGACCACAGAGTCCTGCATGCCTGCAGGGCAGGGCAGGAGCTCTGCTGTCACCTCACTCCTTCACTTTAAACTCCCAGCACGGCCCAGGCAGCTCCTTCTGTGCATCCAAGGCACGGGGACTCTCAGTGTCCTTCAGCCACTGCAGCTTTCCACCTGCTTGTTTAATCCAGGAGCTCATCTGACTGCTGAGCAATTTAGGGATTATAAAAGCACAAGAGAAAAATCCCCTTCTTAGGCCTGGGTGAAATCTTCCCAGCAAATAGTGGGATTCCTGAAAAAAGGAATTTGAGCATCCAAAACTACCTGTGAAATTGGATTGAAGGCTGGATGAGGAAGAGAAATCTAGGAACTTGGTCTTTGAAGCTGCTGGATGCTTTAGTGGTGCTTTTTCAGGCAAGTTCACCTTTGAAATGTCTTCCCCCCCCCCCCCCCCCTCCCCTTAACTTAGGTCTCTGCAAAATTTTATTTGTACTGGAAAAAGAAAACTTGATGCAGTTAATTTTGACTCTATTAGTAAACAAACATTTTATTTCTCTTCTAGCTCCAAATCTTTGCATTGGCAACTAAAGCAAAGGCTTTGATTTGCCAGCAAAAAGGAGGATGATGCAGATGCCTGCGGGCTCTCAGATGAGCTCAGCCCTGAAGGTCTCCACCTTCCCCAGTCCCAGGCCCTGGGCAGTGCAAGATCCTGCTGAGGCTGTAGCTGTCCTTATCTTCCCAATCACAATGCTGATACCCAAATTTGAACAGAAAAGGAGGGGTGGGGGAGCATTTTGGGGGATATTTTAGGGGTTTTTTTTTATCTTGTAGCTGTTAAAGTGCATTTTGGCTCTTTACGCTGACTCACTGGTCTGGCGCAGAGCCAGGGTGTTTATGAGACTCCCCCTTCATTTCCATACGTGCCTCAGAAAGCAGCTGTGCTTACAACACAATTTCAATAAACAGACAACTGAATTATGGACTTCAGAGACTGATGTAAAGTTGCTGAGCTCTCCAGTGCCCTGGGCTAAGGCTCCTGCTGCCAGAGTCGGGCTTTGGAAAGCCGCCCCCACCCTGCGCAGCCCAGGGCTGCCAAGGTCCTGGCTGCTGATCTAAGTCTAGTCCCAGAGCTGTAATTAACCTCTAACGTGGCTCAAGCTTTCCCCATTCCAGCCATCCTGCATGGTGGATCCAGTGAGGAGGAGAACACAGATGTGCTTCCTTCTCACCAGCTTTGTTTTCAGGTGTTTGCACATACGGGGCAGCAATAGGAGAAGTTTTACAGTTAAGCCATGTCTCCTGGGTCACTTGCTGACTCTCAAACTGTGGTTCTGCCATGTTGCAGTAGTAGTAAGGGAATTCTGGACAGTGCTCTCAATCACATGTCAGAGTAAGCTCCCACCTTAGTCAGACCTTCACCCGTGGATGGTCCCTCACACTCCTGTACAACTGCAAAGGTTTGGGTTTATTACCTGTGAGCACTTCCCTGCACCTTGTCCTGTTTCGAGGAGTGACTCACATTTTGAACCTAAAGGCCTCTCTTGAGCAGGAAGGGTTTCAGTGAAACCCCACAGCTCGGTGTCAGAGCTGCTCCCCGTGGGTCTGTTCAGTCTGGGAGGAGGCTCTTTCCCAAGGAGAAAGAGAGTCCATGGTGATTAATCCTCCAAACCTCCTGAAACTCATTTCACCCTGGAAAAGGCAACTGATCCCAGACACAATATCTGACAGCAGCATGAGGAATCTGCTCTGCTCCCAGTGGGTGAGTGTGGGCTTCCCAGTGCCACTCCCTGGCCCAGGAGGCTTCTTGGCTTCTCTCCCAGCTCCAGTGACTGGTTTGACTCCTGGCAAGGGCTCTTATCTGCCTATAAAATTGGCATAAGGCACACTTCAGGAACTGCATTTAGTTTTGGTATCTGTCACTGTGTTTAAAAGCCTGACATGATGTTACCCTGCGCCAGGGGGGATTTTGGTTCCTCCTAAAAAATTCTCTAGGACCCCACCCCTCACACCAAATCACTCTGTGGCAAATAGGGACCTGCTGCCAGGCTCGGATATTTATGCCAAAAACCCTGGCAAAGCAGTTTCTAAACCACATATCCACCTTCCAGCCTCAGTGGGGGCAGCAGCATCCCTCACCTTGTGCCTAGCCAGAAGTCGGGGTAAATCTTATCCACGGGCAGCTGGGCGGGGGTGCGACCTTCTACAGAAATTCAATGAGTTGGGTTTTTTTTTTAAAATATTTATTTATTTATTTATCTCAATTACCGCTGCCGGCGACAGAAACAGCCCTCGCCGCCCGTATCCCGCAGCGGCCGCTCCCGCAGCATCCCCGGGGATGCTCCGCGCCTTCACCTGCGGGGCGGGCGCCGCTCCCCGCCCGCCCCCGGCCCCGGCCCCTCCTCGGGGCGGAGCTGCGGCCGCAACCGGGG